>VXAV01003797.1:574512-606053 GCA_013399715.1 Alectura lathami | reverse complement strand
TTTTTTTTTTTTTTTTTTTTTTTTTTTTTTTTTTCACTGAAGGTCAGGTTTCTCAAACCCAGACTGCTATTTCCATCGTTTTAGCCACCTAAATTGATAACATATTCTGCCAATCTGCAAAGTAACATCACAACCACAATACGCTGTGTTGGATGCCTGACTTTTCTGTCCTTATGCTGAGGTTTTCTATCATAGTATCATGGTATCTGACTATTTCAAGACTGGCAGACTAGTGACAGTACCAACAGTTTTCTTGTAAATATTTTAAAATCCTAAATAAATATTCCCAGGCAATTCACTGGCATGCTGTTAACAGTTGACACAAGAATCAAATTAATCCTAAAATCCAGTTCAAATCTTTTGGAAAAGTTTCTCTTGAAGACAGGGTTTGCTGAAATGGTGGGAAAATAAAGGGGAGGCTTCTGGGCTGGTTAAAGAGGTTGCTGCAGGAACAAGCGTTCTCAGCCCAGGTGCTGAAGATGGGATGGGCTCTGCTCACTTCAGGGAAGTGGGTCTTGACCGTGCTTACAGCTGGTAGGCTTGACATGAGTTCAAATTCTGTAATGGAGTTGACGTTACTTGTTACTTAACATCGTAATTAAAACCAGGGGTCCACTTGAATCATGTTGCCAGTTTCATCTTCTTTTCAGTTTCCATCAGGAGGCACATTTCTTTCCCAATCCCATCTACCAGTCAAACTTTCCATCCTCAGAGAGAGAAGGGTTAGGGGGCATTTGGGGGTATTTCAAGCTCTTGATGTGATTGGGTTCTGTCTTTGCTTCCAAACTGGAATGGACCCTCTTTTCTCATTCCAGAACAAACGTAGCCAAAGATTCAGAAGACAAAAAACTGTAATATTTTAACATCACCACATGTGCACGCAAACCATAGCTCTGTTTTATTTTCAAATTCTGCTTTGCATGTACATTTAATCCAGATTTAACTCGATCTGTATTAATGCACAAAGAGCTGCACTGCTGTTGCTTTCCTTGCTGTAGCAGGTAACAGATTTGGGAACTTAGACAGCAGAAAGATTTGATACCAGGTTTATTTGATTTCTCAGAAAGGAGAGGAATGTCTCTCATTTAAAGGCAGGCCGGGAACGGATCCAGAATCTCACAGCACTAGCTCTAGCTGAAGCTTAGCAGCTTTGGAAGCAGATCAAGCAAAGTTAGAAAAAGAAGTGAGAATATAAAATGGATTTCGAACTTGAATTACATATTGACATTCTTAGCTTGTATGCCCCTGACTCTGATGCTGATGTTAATGATGTTGCTATAACAGTGTTCATTGCATTTCAGAAAGAGTACAAACCTTGTGCGAAGATTTGCCAGCATGAGGAAAGGTGGCATTGCATCCTCTGTCATATCCTTGGAAGATGCAAAAGAAGGGATAATCTCCTTTTGTCCCATTGTTAAACCAGTGACTTCCCTGCTGAGGACCGTCTATGTTTCCAAGAAGAATGCCACATAACCATGGACCAAATGTCAGCATTTTGGCCAACCATCTGCTTACTGTCTCCTCTTATCTTTCTTTTGGCCATGAACAGGAATCATTTAACAGTGCATTAATCCCTTCTAAGGGAACGTTCTGTATATTTAATGGCATTTAAATGCTAGTCCATTAGACTCATACACTGAACTGTGCTAATTCAGTCCTAACCAAAATGATCTCCACTCACAGCAATATGGTTTCGATGATATCTAATGAATATACCTGTCCTTTCCTGAGGATTTTTCCTTCCTTGTGAAGAAAATAGACCTATAGGAACAGCTTCCACCCTACGTTATCAGTCTGTGGGCTGGCCATAGGGACCTGGCCTAATCCTTACTATAGTTTATAAGGCTTGTATTGACAATTCTTCAGTGCATTTCTGACAAGTACTGTCAGTCTCGACCTCTCAAAACAGCATAATCCTGAAAATAATAACATAGCAATTTAAGATTTGTGCATAGCTAAATATAAGTTGAACCTTGTTCTCAACCTTTTTCACAGGAAGATGAATGAGATTGAGTGTAATTTCCTCATCTTTCCATCATTCTTTATCATCTTTGTGTAAGTGCTGTGCTGAAGTATCATTCCCAGTACTTGCTGAGGTTCTTTTGTAATGAAAGGCTCAGGGATCCTTCTCAATTTCTCTTCTTTAAAAGAAAAATATGAAGTATGATGTGTAAACACTCCAAAGAATTTGAAGTCTGAGGCTTCTTACATTGCAGGATCATTTCAGTTATTAGTTATTAATTAAAGTTTAATTAATAACACTTTTCATACATTACTGGTCAACTTTTTGCTAGACCTGATAACTAAGATAACTCTAGAGATAACACTAGAGATTCCCATATATATCCACAAAGGTTCCCATATAGGCACCAGGTATATAGCAGACTCTGCACCATTTCAAACCCCATACGCTCACAGATTCTAGGGTCTTATTTCAGGTGGAACAAATGGCTGGACTCAGAAATGCAGACTCCTTGTTCTATTAATGTATTCTCCAGCACATTTCAGCTGCTGGGTAAAGGCTCACGAAGGTTTTTTGAAAATGAGGAATGACAACATCCATAATGGTAGAGATTTTCAGTAGATAATTAGTCCTGCTCTGCACCTCCAACCAAAAAAAACATTGTAAGACACAAAGGGATGAGACGATTCCTTTATTTCCACCCTAATATCCTAGCTTCTGTCATGCCACTTCTGGTCCAATAATTTGATACATGCATTTGCTTTTGGTTGCCATGTATTGCCTTGGAGTTTTTGGACAGTTTCACACCCTTGTTTCTATAATCCAGCGATAGAACCACAGAATCACAGAACGGTGGGGCTGGAAGGGGCCCTAAAGCCCACCCAGCCCCAGCCCCTGCCACGGGCTGGCTGCCACCCACCGGGTCAGGCTGCCCAGGGCCCACCCGGCCTGGCCTTGAGCACCCCCAGGGGTGGGGCACCCACAGCTGCTCTGGGCGGCCGGGGCCAGGGCCTCATGTACCGGATGGCCGCAGTGAGGTCTCCCCAGAGCCTTCTCTTCCCCGAGCTGAACACCCCCAGCTCCCTCAGCCTTTCCCCACAGCACAGAGCTGCTCCAGCCTCCGAGCGCCGTCGTGGCCTGCTCTGGCCCCGCTCCAGCAGCTCCACGTGTTGTGCCGGGGGCCCCAGCCCCGGACGCAGCACTGCAGGTGGGGCCCACGAGGGCAGAGCACAGGGGGACAGCCCCCTCCCTGCCCTGCTGCCACCCCTCTGCTGATGCAGCCCGGGATACCATTTGCCTTCTGGGCTGCAAGCGCACGCTGCTGGCTCATACATTACCTTGGCTTTAAGCAAGTGCACACACAGAGCTGATCTGGATTTCTCTTATGTCAGATTGCTTGAAATAACATGCAAATTTTTACCATCAGAAACAGAACCTGTTTCAGTATCTTTTGGATCTCTGCATATGCCTCTATTCTAGTTTCAGCATTTCCTTTCGCTGAAGGTCCTACATTGTTTTTGATAATGTCAGGTCTCCAGATGCACTGTTGTGCTGTATGAAAGATGACAGAGGGACAAGACAAAATCATCAATTTTAATGATATTTCAACATCAACCTTGTCTTGTGTCGTTCCTGTGTACACTGCAGCCATCAATCTGTGTTTGTCTATAAGTGTCTGTACCAAAGCCTTAAATATAGAGGGGGCTGAAGGGGCTAATTTGTTACCATTTGACAAGGTCTAGCCTCATCTGGCAATCCAGTGCGGCTCTAGTGAACAGTGCATCCACTTTCTCAGATCCAAATTGCTCTGCCAGTTTTCACGGCCCTCCTATCTCTGCGCTGTCTCTGTCCATCCTGGCTTCCTTATCATATAATAGGATTCTGCCTGTATCTTCCAATTTCATCTCTATTGGCTTTCAGCATGTACGATGCTGAGTCTCTCTTGCTGCAGGTGGGTGCTGGAAGCAACAGGATTGCCCTGTCCAGAATGTACCTCCAGAATGCTGGGAGACTCTTCTTTGACCAGGACTGCTTCTCTCTTTGCGTTCATTTTGTCTGTGAACCAGACCACCAGCACCGTGGTGCTACCCACACCATGGGCAACCTCCACTCATTCCTCTGCCATCAAGGGTCCTCTACAAAATGCTTCAGAGGCTTAAGTAGATGGGATGAGCAGTGAATAAAGTCAGATATATTGATATATCTGCCCATTAGCCTTGCTACATGTTTTTTTGAACTTGTTGAATTTTCACAAAATGTGATAAAGGAATAGAAATCCCCAAGGCAGGTTGTTCCACCAAGCCTTATGAAAATAGATGTCCACGTCAGAGAGACATCCGACGGCTTCCCCACTGCGAAGGACACTATAGCTAGACCTCGAGCCCCTTTAAATCTCAGAGGATAAACACCGAAGAGAGCACATCGAAGTGCCTCAAGTATAGGGAAAGCTTCGGAGACAATTTATGTCTTCCAGACTTGAGAGTCAATCAACACAGAAGCACAAATCTGGAGAAAATCAGGCTTCATTAGCTCTAATATTCATGACCTGTTTCTCTTCTCTGGTCCTCAGAGACTGAACGTGAGGCAAAAGGACAGAGGCACTGCTTTCTTTGCTTTTTTCCTGAATTACAAAGGGAGTTAGAATTTATGCCTTCATCCTGGTCTGTGTGAGAAAACTGTACAAATGATGCTGCTATTGCTATAGAAAAATATTTATGTCTCTAATCTTCCTCTTGCTCTCATTCTCCCCCATTTTCCTCCCTGTTTCATCTTTGTAAATACTCTCTTTTAGTATTAGATCAGCTTTTTTTCTAGCTGAATTTAAATCTCTCTCATGATGACATGAATTGAACAAAAACCCAGCCTGCCTCCTTCACCTCCATTCCTGGGTGGCCACACAGAAATCAAGCTGGAACGAGCAAGGCAAAGGAGTTACTGGAAGAAGTGTCTTCACTTTCATGAAGAACAATTAAAGCGAAAATATGGGTTCGTAGCTGAAAGAGATTTATTGCATTAATATCTCAAGCAGATCACGTATTTGTAATCCTGATTAAAGTGCAGGTCATTGGAATTTTACAACATATGCAGAAGATACTTTATCTGGAACTGGAAAAATAAAATAGTGATCAGAAGAGGGTGCTCTCAGCTCATGCTCCTTTGCTGTTGTTCTGTACATTTTGGTGGGAGCCTGCAGAATTTTCTTCTCTTTGTTGGGATTAATTTTTTTTAATTATTTTTCAAAGTATTTCCTGAGTATTTTGACTAAATAGATTGTCCTTTGTACTGCACCACATGTAAAATATAGTCTTGAATCTTCAATTAATTCTAGATTATTTAAATCCTTAGAAGTTTTTCTGTAATATTAGTATAAGTCATTCCACAGTGAACTTGCTCCATTTGGGCTCAAGCTATATTTGCAGTTATGTTTATATGCTCATGCAGCCACTCTCTGGTGGTATTAATATTTACAGGAACTGAATAGCTAGCACTCATAACTGAGTGCTGAGGAAAAATTAAGGTTACAAGAGGAGGAACTCACCCCAATAACACCTGCATTTTTCTCCAGGCATGAGGAAGAAATAATGCCATACAATGTGAGCGATCAATTTCCAATTATTGAAACATCTGAAATACCTAAGCTTTCATAAGCAATTGATTAGGTGATCTTTAGAGAGTAATTTAATAAAAACTTAGTGCTGCCAATAATGAGCTTCTAAGGCTTGATTTAGCAGAGACTTTAAGAACAGAGTTCACTTTGAGGAGCATAGTACATCACAAAATAGCAGACATTCGATAAATTTTATTAAAAGTGTTGATCTCACAGATAATAATAAGCCTTCTAAAAGTTAGTTAGTGTATGTACGTGGCTTCTTCATTTTCTGGAGAGACAGACATTTAAAGAGATGAAATCTTACCTGTGCTCAGTGCTAGAACACAGGTGTAAGTTACAGCTGTAACCTATGTCATTTGCAGGCTTGGTTTGCTCGTAGCAGAGGGTTAGTGCAGGTAGGAGGAAGGCACCCACTTTTAGCTGGTGCAGGGCGGCACTGCTCCTAGAACAGACCTCCCTGACCCTGATTCCCCACTGCTTCACTTTTTGTAGCAACACTTGCACTTGTAGGAGTACCAGGTAGCCATTTCTTATAAGTGCACAGGAAAATTGCCTGGGGTGGGAGGCTCACCCTTCTTGTGCTCAACAGTGGTGATTGAAATGGTTTGTAAAAGGACTCCCCCCCGTTTGTGTGCACATATGGGTCTATATATGTATAGCCATATATATGTTCAAATGTTTCTTGAAAAAGCATGGCTTTATGAGTTGGTTCCTTTTGCACATGAGAGACTGCTTTTTGATTGTGAGCACCAACACTCAGGTCAAAAATCAAAACAAGTAACGAACAGAGCTCCTGCAGGTCCGCGTGCAGAGAGGAGCTGCTCCTTGGAGTGGCCTTTTGGGAAAGAGTTAAGAAAGCAAGTAGAAGAGAAAACAGATTTCCTCCCTCATTGTTTTGGCTTAAGTTGGAGGGAAAATAGTTGATGTTTTCTGGGACTCTGAATGAGGAAAACCTTTCCTCTACCATTTTAGATGTAGATTTATGCTGTTTTTCAGAAGAAAGGGAAGAAAGAAAGTGGAGACAACAGCAAGCACAGAAACTAGAGCAATTTTCTTATGAAATGTTTATCTGGAAGCACCATGTAACACTGGAAGCAACCTGTCACTTCTGTTCTAATGATTCCTGTCCAAGTGCTTGCTGTTCATGCGCTCTTCACCACGACAGGTTAAAAGTGAAGGAACCACAGAGCTGGGCAGCACTGCCCCTGCTGCTGGGAGAGAAGCTCATTTCTGGGCTCACATGGATCGCTGTAAAGTGGGATTCAAAGGCACGTCAGGGAAACAATATGTGAATTACTGGATATCCACCACATACGGAAAAAGGAAGGCCAAGGACCGTAGGTCACTCTTGTAGCTACTTAGGCTGAGAGGGTCAGTGATGAGGGTGCATTGAAAAGTCATAGGGGAGAGCAGGAACTGAGCCATCAGCAATAACCAGCACAGGCTGAAAGGCAGCACATGCTGCTAATCGCACCGACTGTGGGAGAGACACTAGCATGTAGAAAGCAACTGCAGAGGGATGTCCACAAAATCATGACCTCTCTGAGATCTGGACAGGGAGAATAGATATTAGTGATCTGCACTGCAGCTGAAACACTGCAATGCAGACAGGAGAATTCTTTTACTCCTAAGACCCAGCAAGTATTGCAAATACAAATGTGTGCATAGCGTGACCTGAGAGCCGGTAACACACTGCTTCCACGGCTGCCCAGAAATTCAGTCAGATTGAGCTAAGGGACTATAATGATGTTCACATCAATCTCTCAGTTTCTAAATGCCTGGAAGGAAACTAGCAGAGGTGTAATGAGAGCCCCGCAAGATGACACTGGAAAATATGTTTCATCTATTTCCTAGATAAGTTTCCACCCCAAACGGGTTGCTGCCTTTGCAGTTGGGATGCAGCCTGAACAAAAGAAGAACCTGAAGGTTTGAATCTGAACAGATTTTACTGACCATTGACAAACTAGCATGAAGAGAACTGTAGCACTGAGATTTTGGATACTTCAGAGCTAGTCACCTTGCTGACCCTGTTGGTGTTTTCAGTTTTCTAGTCTTCACTTGGAACCTCCCCACATTCAGAAGTTCACAGCCTTGCAAATGTAAGTCCGTGGTTTACTACTGCAAACCACTATCAGCAGGTACCTGTTACTCTTACAACAAGAGGACAGACCTTCTGGTAGGACTTAGGGTACCCTAGTCTTCTGCATTTGGGAGGACCTGGGCTCTTGGGGCATCGTTCAGTCCCCATTTCTTTGACTCTGCGGTGACCTTTATTAACAGGGCAACTGAAGGCACAAAGAAATGTGTTTGCCGGAAGTCGTGTGGTGAAGATAGGTTTGCTTTTTACTAACACCATTTTCTGATCAGAGACATTTCAAATTCAGAAAGACTCAGTGCATCGTTACAATCTCTGAATCACAGTGTTTTGGATGTCGAAGGCCACAAACGTCAATATGAATACATTATGTAAAACAATTAGCTGAAACTGTTTTTTATTTATAAAGCTTTCTTGTATTTAAAACAAGTTTAAATAAAATGCCTCAGATAACATGACATAGTTTTTATAGTTCAGTAGAAGAAGATAATTGCTTTTCACAGGGAGTTATCCTAATATTTTTTTTTACTGTTTGATGCCTCAGTCTGCAAAGAACTGGCTAAATTATTCTACTACTGAAAATATCTAAGGACAATGGGCTGTTTTTTATAGGTCACAACAAAGAATTTATATTCAGTATTTCTGCCTTGGTTTCTCTCCACCTCCACCAGTACTTTCAGAGCCAGCAAATGGCCTGTGAATAGCTGCTCCTCTGGCCCCAATATCTGAGGGAGCAGCAAGCTGTAAATTGCCATGGCTGCACATATTCTTAGACATTCACATTTGTTGCTTGCATTGTTCTTCTGGCTGCTCATGAAAACCTGACCTGATTATATGTACAAGCGAAGATCTCTATTTATGGCCTATTGCTATTCAGCTAATGATTTAACCACACATAATTTTTGTTTGGCTTTATTGTTCACTAAAAAATATTTCATTATTCACAAAAACCCGTGGTCTGCAAGCTGATACTAAGCCTGCATTGATTTACCTGCATTGATTAACAATGATTTCACACTAAAATAAAATATCACCTGTATATTTATTGCGTGGAAATATAAGAATATTCTGATTACAGATCCTGTTATCCTGTCATGCTAGGATAAAGATCTAACCTTACATTTCAACTTTTGGATCAATTCCTAATCACTCATTTTTGAGTGAATACCACTTCACTGCCTAGTAGGGTATCAGCAGAAGGGCTGGAAAGTATCCTGCTCCTCTGAATAGCCAGCAACAGTGCTTATCAGTGGGATTTTGGACCTCTGAGGAAGCCAGAAAATTGGAAAAATCCTTCAAAAGACTTTGGAATGTAATAGATATTTAAAAAATCAGCATGAATTTCTGCAATAAAACTCAAGCCAAGAATATATGACTGATCCCGCACCCTTTGCCCCTCGTTGGTGAAGTCTGTGGGGATCCATCTCAGATTTTTAAATAGAAGAAAATGAAACTTTTAAAACAAGAGCAGTTGGGTTTTGATTTAAAACAGGCATTTGTAAAGTTGATTTTCTTTTGTCCAACAACAACAACAAAAAATAAAATGAATATTTTATAGTCAAAGTTCTTTTATGTGCAGAGAACCACAAAGTTATTTCCTCATTGCAATGATTATAATTGTATTGCTTCAGATAACCCACAGACATCTCTATAGGACAGAGAACCATTCAGTACCATGTGAATTCAATCCTTTTCAGAATAATCACAGCTGGTGTATAGGGAATAAATGACTGAATGAAGGTTTGCAAAACTCTGCCCTGTAGTGACATGGTGATTTCAGCTCTTCATGGGGTAATTTTGGGGGCTCTCTTCATCAAGTAAAATGTTTAATCTGGACAGAATTTTCAATAATCCAGTTTTTGATGTGCTTCTTTATTTTTTTATTTTATTTTATTTTATTTTTTTTCACTTTTGAGATAAATTTAAGGTCTATAACTTTATCAGTGACTTTCCAAAGGCCAAAAAACTCTATGTGATGTACTGCAGGAACTTAGTCTAAGTGGAGGATTGAAGGTTGATTCCTATACTTAGACGCTTTGCTCAGAAATGGGCAGTAATATGTGCGTTTGGTGTATACTTGCTGTCCTTGTGCAAGTAGTTCTCCTGAAAGCTTGCCTGTGAGAGAACAAAGTCTGTTTGAGTCTACTGCCAGGTGAAACAAGTAAAATGAAACTTGTTGTTTTAGTTTATACATAAAACCAGTATCTAATACTGATAATGCCTCTGGAAGTGTAGACTTAGGAATTAAAGGGACTGAAAATAAGAGCTTTACCCGTTCAAGTCCTACAGAGTTAATATGTCCTTTCTCATCCCGGTGTATTAGTCTCCCATGACTCTCCCAATGCTTCTGAAAATGAGCCCTCAGAAGGCTCTATTTATTTCCTTTTTTTTTTTTTTTTTTTTTTTTTTTATTTTTTAAATTGATGATTATATTATAGATGGCTGTATTCTGGTGTGAAGCAGGTCCTGAGACCTTCTGGTGAACATCTATGGAAAGGTGTTGAAAGGAAACCTGGCTGCTCAGCAGCTGTTTTCTACAGGCATTGCATCCCAAGTCTGACTTTGTGGGTGTGTGCACAAGTGTTTGTGTGAGAGAGAGAGACAGCGGCCACATTCAGAACAAGACAATTTGCAATGTTCTAATGTGTGGTTGTGCTATACCCATGGCCGAGCTGGGCGTTCTGTTGCATCTTCCTCTCTGCTGCGCTGGACGGGTTTTGGGAAGGAGGCTGCAAATGAGTAGATGACTGTGGGGTGCGACTGGGCACACCAGTACACCCAGGTACAGCTGCGTCCTGCTCTTTCTCCTGGAGACGGTCCGGTTGGGTAAAGCAAAGAGGGAGAACACAGAAAAAAAGAGATTAGGGTATGCTGAACCAAGGTATATGTGAACAATGCTTTAAAAAGGGGAGAATGCATGTGAACTCTTAGATGGGATAACTGTATTTTATTTATTTGGGTTGCAGCATTTTATGCTACTTCTCTGGCAGGAATCCAGCAGCTCTGTGAGTCTTGGGGAAAGGCTGACAGAAAGATGATGCTGTGGGGATTTCAATCTTACTGACTTATAGTCTTGGTTATGCTGCTTGGTTAGCAGATCATGTGTTATTTCTTACAATTGACAAGCTACAGAAGCAGGTAACATTTTTTTGTCTGAATTTCAACCTTGATTGAGAATGCATGTCCACTTCATGTTTTGTTGATGTTAGTATTTTAATCTGCACAAAACCAAACCAAAGCAAAGAAAAAAACAAGCGTTGTGTGTGACAGACCCTGTTTAGTAGGTGCTGTCTGCAAAGGCACCTCTACCACAGCGCAGCTGGGCTCTGTGTCAGCCAGTAGAAGTGCTGCCCTGTCAGCTAGCCCAGCCAGCAAGGACAAAGCTCCTGGCTGTGGTACGCCCTGTGTGCTGGAGTCCATGCTGCAAACAGCTCTGACAGAAGCAGAGAGTTGTGTATTGTCCTTTGCTATGCAGAGAGACAGATGTGAGTTCAGTTTGAGGGGTCTTACATGTGAACATAGAAATTAGATTTTTTTTTTTTTTTTTTTCAGGAAACAAAGTAGCATTGTTTTGTTTTTAGATCCATAAAGCGCTTTCTTATCTTCCTTCTCTGGGTATTTCTTGTTTCTGAAGATGGCATCATGGGCTTAGCTGTCCCTTGCAGCTGAGGTCACATTGGTGCTGCAGTGTGGGTGAGGGATGTTGGACTGATGCACCTCCCTGGCTCCCGTCTGTTGGTGAAAAACCAACGTAGCAGCGATTTATTGTTCTGAATCTGCTTTCCCCTTCCTCTTGTGCCAAATCAGGCACAGGGCATGCTTCATGAATGAAGTTTCCAAATACCAATTAGCTGCTGCAGACAATAATTTAATGCTCTTCTTTTTTTTCTGGCACTGGGTGCAGGAATCATCTCTTGGGATGGGGAGAAATGGGAAGGTGTCCAGCAGGCTACATAGGGAACCAAGGTGTTGCAGAGGAGTGGTGGATTTGTAGCAACATGTGCCTAAGGAAGAGTTTGGGTTTCTGCTCTTAGCTTGTGTGAATATATTTGATGCATATTGAGAAAAAGACTTAGATCTCTCTTTGCAGCCTGTTTTAGAGTTAACAACCAAATAATTTTACTGGGTGTTCACTGTATCCTACTTAATCCTCTAATATACATAACTCAGTGCATTTACTGAGCCAATACAGATCAACTTCCTTCCTGAAAAAACAGTGAGCTCAATAACACTGCAGAAAAATGTCAATAATCTTACTTACTATATCCCAAGTTTTTCAAATATTATTTTTCATACAAGTCAGTCTGAAGTTAGCCATTGTCATAGGAAATGTGGTAAATAGTAATATAAGGAAAAATATGACTGATTATGTCTAGTTCCATGTTATTTGCAGACAAAGTGCCTGATTGAATTGCCAACGGAACAAATGAATATTTTTATTTGACTTCAATTAAAGTTTCATCAGGCTCTCAAGCTGCCAAGAAAATTAACCTATATGGAAGAAGTATGTTAATGTGCATGGGCAAGCTCTTGCTTAAACTTCTTAAACTTAAGGTCTGAAGCAAAACTGCGACAAGCAGGGGTTACTAAATCTATCTGATAGACAGAACCCTACATAGTCTGTCAGATTTCACTAGTTTTCCGGATAACTAGTAGTGATAAACGGAAGATAAATTTGAACTGGCCTCAGCAGAGAAGGAGGAATTTTTTCATGTTTTTGTGATTTGCTTTTCAACTTACAAATGACGGTAACCACTTGGCATAAAATCTTGACGTACAGCATTGCAGTAATTCAGAGTATCTACAGTGATAGAGCAAGTTACTTACCAACACTGATATTAAGGATCTCCTGCTTTTATAGCAACACTGTCACTGTGGGACTCTCTAGTCTGAATATTTTGGATATTTACATATTCAGAGACTAAGACTTACTGAACAGGAGTGAGTTGTGGAATGTTTTCTTTCTGCACTAGAAAAGATTTTCGTAGTAAGTATTTCTGTAGGACCAGAGAGGGTGGGCAAGGAATGTTTATTAATTGCATCTGAAGGCAACTGAAGAAGCCTATGGCATAATAAGATTTTTCTTCCATAGGTGGGCTTAGCTCCCTTTTCACCCATGTGTGGAGACTGGCACAAGGACAGCCATACTGCAGAGCGTTCTGTGTGCCCCTGAAGACTTGCATGCAGGGCTTATTCTGAATTTATTTCCAAAATGCACTACTTATCATGAGCTGTTCTGAACAGAAAACTTCATAGACAGTCTCTCATCACTTTTTAATTACTGTGTGCACAAATGCATTGACAGTGTGAGGCAGTGCCACATGTCCCACTGGTTCTGAAACTCTTCCCTTTTATCTGACTTTTACCCAATTTTATTAATAGTGGTGGAGATGCCACTTAACATGCTTATCTACTCATATTCCATGTTGTTCTTTGCCTCTGTACTAAAATGAATATATATTTTTATTTTTTTTAATCCATAATGTACAATAGTATGCTCCACTGCTAAATGACTGTGTTAGTCTCCAAATGCTGATTAGCCCACTAGTGAAATCACTGAGGAAATTAGGGCTGTGAGGCATTTTTTCAACCTTGACAGACACTGGGAAGCAGCATTAGGGTAATCATTCACGTATAACTGATGTAAAAGTTGAGTATCTAGATGCATGTGCCTGCCTATTTCAGCTTGGAAGACATGAAATCATTTCATTTCTTCGATCCGCTCAGGCTGCCAACGTGTTACGTTAAGTCTTTGGATTTAGTCTTTGGAATTTCCAAAGGATGAACAATAATGCAGTGACATTTGGTGGAGAACTGGGAAACCCGGTGTCATGCACCATGAGATGAAAAGATATTGAAGTAAAGCTAAAGGCTTTTCTCCTAGTTCTACACTTCTGTAGGTTTAACTTGTTTCTTCTATTGTAATTAGGTGTAAATATCTAATTACAGCATGTTTCAGGGATGTGCAATCTTTATGAAATAATTTAGAGACTCTCAATTTTTCTTTAGCATCTTGTCATTATCAAAAATAATAATGCATAAATATTCAGCAGAATCTGCTAAACTCTGATTTTCCAAAATAGCCAGTAGTTAGACAGCTTTGGATATTAATTGTGTTTGTGATGTCCTTTCATTTACCAGTAACAGGAAATGATCCCATTACTCTGTAGGCTTTTCACATGGAGTCACCATGCAGCTTCCACTGGGACAATGGGTGCTCTGTGAACAATACGCGATTGCTTTTTGGCTACAGAGAGCTCGAAGGAATCTAGCTCAAAGATCAGTCTTCAAGCAAGCAATTGTTGTGTGCATGCAAGAAGGACTTGAGGGGTTATGTCACTTTTTTCATCTGCAGTAGTCGAACTAAAGGAGGAAAACAAGCCACAGACAAAATTTTACTGACAATCTGTTTAAATATTTTTCTATGTAGGCATGTACAGTTAGTTCATTGTGAAATGTGTGACTTCAGTTTATAATATTCATTACTATTTAATTTAAGAATAATTACAAACTTATTTTCCTCCATTAATGAATCCTTAGCATGTTTGTTCAGAAACTTTATTGACAAAATATCAGAATCTCCTGCTGGTTTTCCCACTTTCAAGAAAGTCTATGGTAGCGTATCACAGGATGTCTCTAGATTTCAGTGATGAAATTCAGAATTGATTAAGTAACTGCTTTTATTTGTGCTTTGAACTGCAGAGTGAAAATAAGCAATGGAGTTTCTTGTTTATTTACATAAATAATGAAAGTATTCCACTGAAAAATTTTAAAGATAAGGTAAATTTCAAGGATTTGTGTAAATTTGTTTTGATGCTGATCTGTGACTGTAAATCCCGAAGAAGATCTGGATCAAACTTGTGAAGCACTTGGCATCCTTAGTTATCAACAAGTTAGTTTACATAGGAGCTTAGCTAACGTGGGTGAAAATAAGACCTTTCACAGTGTGAAACCTGTGTAGAAAGGATAAACTATCTCAAATTGCCATGTATTTGTTACTGTCTAGGGATGTGTACCTAGCTGGTCACAGCAGAGCTGATGAAGTTTCTGTGCCCTGAGGAACACGGAGAAGTGATGTGTTATTTTTAGCTTTATTTTCCATGTTCAGTCCACTCCCCTATACTGTTTTTCTTGCTGAATTCTGTTCCCTTAACAGAAATAAATTAATAAACAGAAACTAATAAACATGATAAATCCATCAAAAGACATCCCCATATTCTAAGCCTCCCTCTTCAAAAAAAAAATAAAGGGGGCAGGGGCAAAAAAACCCACAACAACCCAACTCAAACACCAAGAACCCTCTGTTCCATGGACAGCCGTGTGTGTTAATGCCATTTGAGGGCTGGCTGTCTATATACCTAGAGTTCAAGCCACAGATTCTCAGTTCAATTTCTGGGGAAACCACAGCAGGCTGTGAACCTCTTGTATGGCATTAGAGCTTCATGCTATTTTTGTTATTTGGCAGGATTAGGTCTATGGGATTGCTGTTTCCTTCATATTGTATTTTCACATTCCTGTTGACTGTTCACACAGATGCCTTTTAGCTTTCTCCCCCTCTTTCTCTCATAAAAATAGAAAATGTCTTCCGTGAATTTCAAAATATATAATATTTTAAAACAAGTTGGAGTTGTCAAAATACACAGTATGTTCTTCAACTAACATGAATTGTGATTTAGCTTATAAACAGTGAGGGAACTGAGTTGATATATCTTTATCTAATCTGAAATATGCTTATTAAGCATGGGAGAGGAGATAATTGCTGCTATGGGGTCAGAAGGTCTGTAGGAGAGAAAGGGGCAACAGAGCTGTCAGTGAAAAGAAGAATGGCTCCAGCCTTTGTGTTTGGGTAAACTCCTTTCCTTGATATCTGCGTACTCAAGAAATGGAAACAAGAGTATCCAGATCTGTCCATTAAGGTTAGCAAATGCCTGGCTTGTTTGCAGTGTTTTTAATCACTAGATGAAGGTATTATAAATGAAAACTATTTGGTGTAAATATTATTTTCTTGTTCTGGTAGTAAGATGTGGTATATTTACAATGTAACTGTAAGTTCCTACTATTACTTAATTGATAAATTATGTAGATTGTGTATAAAAACATTACCTTCAATATGGATTTCACAGCCAATGTCAATTAACACAATTGCACATACATCAGATGCTAATGCAATTCTGATAAGGTTGTAATCTTCTTAAAATCAAGAAAAATGCTTACTATGTTTGTGTTTAATTGCAATAACCATGCAAATATCTTGGTAGGAATTGTGTATAAAGGACAATTGGCAACATAAAATTGACATGTTTTGCCCTGGAACAGAATCTTGTTGCTTAATGCACTTTAGCTGGTTCACACAGATTCCAATCCCCAAAGAACATACATGCTAATTTTGGGCAGAGAGCAGCAACAGAGAAAGTTACTGCAGACCAAAACAAAGATAAAAGCAAGCAGAGTAGTCTAATTAAGATATATTGTTCATGTGCTTATGTCATTTATGAGAAATCTTGCAAAATAAATACTTAGCAAATCCTTTCACTTTTTTTTTCCTTTTTTTTTTTTTTGTGGATTTTGCTGACAAGGAAGCAGATCTTGAGGGGAGGGAGGAAAAGGGTATAGGCTGGCCCAGCCCCAGATGTGCTGTGTAGATGGAAGGCTAGAGAGAAAATAAGAATAAGGCCCTTGCTGGATTAAATTTCCAATGGCTAACATTTTTACATCTGGAGCCAGATTATCAAGTCAGATCTCCGTCCTGGGAGAGCTTTTGCCCACAAAGCCCACCCGCTCACAAGAGCTGCTTCATGTGTAAGAGCCAACAGAAACCTCCAGCTGTCAGCTGTATACAAAGCAACCCCTAGGTCTTCCCTTCGTCTAAGAGTCTACTCTGCAGCACAACTTTCACCTGCACTCCTGCACCTAGAGTGTTGCCTTGTCTGACGCGAACAAGCCTATGGGTTATCTCATTTCTTTATCCACGCAGAAATAACAGGCTATTATTTTAAGTACAGAAATAGTACCCTGGCTTTCTATTCATATTTGCAATAAAATCAGAAATCTTTCTCTGGAAAGAGCTTGAAATGAGATTAATTTTAGGAGATTATAGGACAGCTCTGGTATACTTCAAAATGAGACAGAATAATAAACAGACATAACTCCCCTTTCGCAAACACGCTCACTGACTGTCATTTCTAAGCTCTGTTGCTGGAGCAATTCCTATTCTATTTCCAGCATCCCAAAGAGCAATGACATAGAGCACTCACTACAGTGCTCCTCACATCAGGAATAAAAGGAACAAGGGCAAATAAGTGAGCATGGATAGACTTTCCATTACTCCCATTTTCTGAAGTAAATCATTTTTCTCTCTTATGATCTGCCTCTGCACATAGCTGACAGATGAATCTTTCCCATCACTTTAGCTGAACCATCTGTGTTACCAAGGTTTGCAGGAGAGATCTATTCAGCAGCTATGTAGTAGTGCTGGCCAAAAAATACACTTGGCTTTCATGAACTATTCTTTCTTTAAATTTCTCTATTTTCATTATGTTTTGGAGCATCACATTTTTTACTCTGTAAGCCCTAAAAGCTGTCTCAGCTCTATCAGCTTTAAGAGCTATTGAAGATGAACAGTCAAAGACCTGGCTCTGAATGAGGAATGAGATTTTCAGCGTCTTGGAACTTTCTGTTCGCTGCAGGGATTCTAGAAGTATTACACAATTTTATTGTAAAACTCTAAATATTCCATTTCGACCTATGCTCGAGTGTTTTATGACACACGTTTTCAGGGCATCCAAATTACTTTCTATGCTTTAATGCTATGTTTTCAAAAGAACTTAAAACTTGAACATTAAGCTGATAATTAGAATGTTACTTTCAGGGCACTAAACATGTTTTTGTCTGGCATGCTTTACAGTGAGTCCACTACATATGACATTGTCTCAGTACAAGGCTCGCCCTGTCTTGTCTTCCTGATTAATTAGAAGCAGATTGTAGCCAGAGTTTTGACTGGTGGAAAGTGATTGTTACACAGCCAGGGACAAATGATTTTCCCACAGAGTCACTCCAGTATTCTAAAGCCAAGTTTAAAAATATCACAGCATTTTAATATTTACATTCATCATTAAAAAAAAAAAAAAAGAAAATGAACACATGGAAGAATCAGTAAGATATGGTTAACAGCAGCCATTGTTCACTTCATGGCACTGTACAGAAGCTGAACTAATCCTTCAGTTGTTACAGCTGGCAAACAACCACTCTTGGGGCCAAATTCCTGCAGCATCTGTGTATAACCATCCAGTACAAAATTGGCACTGAAATGCAGTTATACATGCAGGAAACTGTTTATGCCCTGTTATTTTCTATATGGTTTCCTATATAATGCTTGGGATCACAATTTTAGAAATTTCAGAACCACACTGAGGGGGAAAAAAATCCAGCCTCCCCACATCTGTCATATGTTGTTTGTACATTCAGCCCCTCCCCAGGGGAAGAAAAGTTTGTAAGAGTGTTCCATTTTGGTATTACTTCCTCTTGTTGTTATTTTTTCTGTTTATGTTTATATTTATACTAAGAAATAGACACAGAAGAAATGTTCTTAGCTTTCCTCAACACTGGGAGCAATCCCACTGTCCTGGGAGCAGTTATCCTGCAGCCCAGGGCAGCTTCTCTTCCAGTTTTAATTCCTTGAAGAAGGCTGTGGCCTGATCTTCCACATGGCGAACTGCGTGGAGACAGATCATGCTTTTGATTAGATCAGTCTTTTCTCCTAGATTTTTAAGGCAAACTGCTAGATATTCTGGCTGTAGATCACAAAGTCCTAGAGATAAGGATCAAACTCTGAAACACACCAGGGGGTACCTATGTGAGCATTATCAGGTCCAGCTCCAGCTGCACCTAAACCTCAGAGAAGATGTGCTCCGTGTGTGCTGCTGCCTTTGTTCCCGCGCTGCCTGTCAATGGGGATGCACAGCCACGCCCTGACTCCTTTCTGTGCCTGTGCTGGGAGACCAGGGCACGTGGAGAGCAAAGCTCTGGGGGTGTCGGAGCGCAATCAGACCAGCAGCACCTGGAGATAAGGGTGCTCTGGGGTCTCACAGCTTACACGCTTCCTTCCAGCAACATCTCCAGCTAAACTCAAGTGGATGTTCTCGCTCCTGGACACTACTGAGTGGTCTAGGCCTGTGATATAAATGTTCAGCTGCAGGGAGAATTCCTCCTTGGTTGCTTAGACTGGATGAAATGGACTCTATTGCTCAAGTTAGGTATCATATTTTCTAGGGTATGTTTATTTAAAAATTATCTGGTATGCCTGTTCTGACTAGAGCTCAGAACGTGAATAATCTCATAACCTGCACCATTTTTGCTGCAGCTTCTTATGCAGAGGTTTTTTTGACCCTCACTTCAGTTGATACATTCACAGGGCAAAAGCCCATCACCAGGATTATACATCTCATAAGAAATAATACAGCTCTACAGAGTCCTGTAAGAGGACCATTTATTAAATGATTTTATAATTCCCTCCTTCTTTACCCCATTGTACAGCATTAATTTAGTAGATATTATTTTAAATTGCTTTATTTTAAGACTTTTAAAGGGACAGATGCTTTCCTAGTATGTTGTTCAGCAGCATCCAGTGCCCTGATATCCGTGGATATTTGTGTCTCTGATGGCTATGTATTGTAGCGGTTCCGTCACAAATAGGGGTGCACAACACAAACAGAATGCTAACATTTTCTACAGCATAACATAAACAAGAGACCTTTACTCCTGAATTTCTTCACACGTCTAAAATATCAAGTGAAATATTTCTGGGGATTCATATTTTTGGTGTTTATTTGGAAAAACATTTTCCAGTACAACTGAAAAATCTCTTCCTACATACAAAAATAATTTTAAATGTCTGTACAGGGCACTTAACAGAGGTATGTTTTGTTCTTTGTGTTTTAAAACTGCTCTGTTTAAATACATTACAGGGTTCTGGACTAGATGCTTGTCAGTGAAATTAATTTTGTAGCCAGCACTTTTGTGCTGCTGACAAAGAATAGTGTGTTGGCACAGCAACTGCTGAAGTTATTTGGGAAAGACTGCATGTTTCTCCATCAGATAACAAAAATATCAAGTCTATTTGGAAAAACAAAAAACAGACAAACAAACAACAACAACGAAAAGCACAAGTCATGAAAGGAAGTTTATAAAGATGTATTTCCATGTCTGACACTTTCATCAGGTTTTGGACCAAGTCCCTCAGCTGCACTCCTGGTGGAAAATTGCATCCTGTTCTGTGATTTTCAAATCTCGGCTGCAGATGTGCCATTCCTTAGAAACATCACTGAAGTTATTTGCTCAGAGAGAATCAAATCTGTGTGAATTCATTAAGCCAAACAGGACCATAAGCATGCATGATGTACCATATGTTTGCCTAAAGAAGCGCTGAATCAAGTGAATGAATGTTTACACAAATAAATAGATGTGTACACAAGTGACATATCACACACATCATTAACCGAGATTTTACAAATCCCTCCTAGAATCCAATCCCTTTCTCTACCCATAAGCTGGAGAATTGATTTAATTAAACTGCAGTAAGTTACTTTTCTCTGAAAATAAGTTGTGAACACATCCTCCTGCTACAGCCACAGGTTTCAACAGAACCAGCCCTGAACCATCATAACCCTTCAGTTAGGAAAGATAAATACACATACACACTAAAACTAATCAGACTTTGTTTTTTATAAGTTTTTAATGGTCTCATTGAAAATAAAGAAGCAACAGCTGGGAGTTTTAATGTAGGTCCTACTTACAGAGCACGGCTGCCATCCATCTGCAGAACAGATAAATTATGTTCATTAGGTTTTGTGAGATTTAATTAATATTTATATAACTCTTTGACATACTTAGTTATAAATCAGGATTAAGGTCACAAGATTTAATTACTCCGTCCTCTCTCATGGGTATCTTTCCATCTTAAGATATTTTCCATCTATTCTAACAAGGATTTGAAATCTAAAAGATTTTGGGTTCCAGCACCTGTCTGCAGGATGCACTCTCTAGTTTCAGCTGTGTCACACTCATTAAGCTACAAATGTGGCCAATATTACTTTAAAAGAACAGTTGTGTAAGAACTGGGTCTTTCCAAGCACCATGTGGCACTAACCCAGCAGTAAATTCTTCTCCTACAACTGAAAGCATCATGTCCTGGGAGAAGTCAGAGGACAATAGAAGTCTGTGGAATGAAGTCTGAGATGGAATAACACAAAAATGATCTGTAAGTATATCAAGTTTGCAAACTTGAAGCAAACGTAGCTACCACAACACACTTATACACTAAGTTATATCTGCCTCTATAATTTGCTGCCATGTTTTATAGAACTGTATACATTTTGGAGACTGGCTGCGTTCCCTTTCAGGTTATCATTAATTATAGGAACATGGCAGCAGCTGCATTAGGTCAAATCAAAGATCCATATCATTCAGCACTCTCTCACACTGCCTAGAGAAAGCAGATGTCCAGAAAACAGTGTAAGACAGAGCAAGAACGTAGGATACCTCCCTTTGAGAGCCTCTAGCCGCTGGCATTTCAGGGGCTTTCCGAACCAGATATTGTTCCGATGTGTTTAGTAATCCTGGATGGGCTTTTTCTTCCCTTTCAATGTGTCCAGTAGATTTCAAACAATCTAAAACATTAGAGGCCGCAGAGAGCAAATTGCTGTCCCACTCTACCAGGTGAGATCCCTGTGGTCTCACTGCTCCCTTAGTGGTAGAGAGAAGCTTTAAATTATTCTATGAAAGCATTTATTTGTGTTCTGTGTTAAAGGACATAAAATCATTATTCCTATGCACAATGTACCGAACACAGAAACTCTGAAAATAGATTTATTGTGTTTTTTTTTTTTTTTTTTTCATGCTTAGGATAGATATGTTATTATGATTAGTAGGCCTCTGCCATCTGCATGATACATTGGATGCACTGGAACTTGATAATGTATTATTGTAACAGCGATAGGTAACACCAGTGATGTACACATACTGTATGAGGTAACAAAGTCGGCATGGCTCTAAAGGCTGTACGTCCTTGGTTGTACGCTAAAGGTTGCACCATCCCTGTGGACTGAAATTCCAACATATGTAGGAAAAGTGTAGTAACAGTACTGTGTGACCAAGATGGGGATGGTGACAGTGGAGCCTGAAAGACAAAGCAATATGCCTGTGGCAGGCCTGAGGAGGATGGCAAGAACTGCAGAATGTTAGGACATATAAAGAAGAAAAAAAAATTGTGAAGGCAAAGGAGCTAAATGAATCTTCTGCTTTGGTGCTTATGAAAAAAGAAGCTTGAGGAAGCTCCGTCAAGGGGGTGATATGTTTGAGGAACTGTCAACTTGCTGTGGCCACAGCACTGCTCTGAGAAGAAAATAACAAAAGAATTAGTAATGTACCCATATAATCAGAGAGGGCAAATAATGTTGTCTGGCAGCAGACCCAGAATAGACAAAAGGAACACTGTTTCTCACAGTACATATCTTAAAATGGGAACTCATTGCCTCTCCACTTAGTAAATGCAAAGTTGTTAATGGGTTCACAAGGTAATTAACACAGTGATAAAAGAATTCCCACTGAAGGCTATTAAGTAGAGTTGTACTGATGCAACCTCAGACTAAGAAGTTTCCAAACGATAGATAAATGAAAGTTGGCAGCATGTACCACAAGAATCATCACTCTGTGCTTGCACCATTTCCTAAGCATCTGCTCATGACTGCCACTGCAGACAAGATGGTGTGTTAGGTGAGTCTTTGGTCTGTCCCAGCTCAGCTGCTCTTGTGTTCCAGGTACTCCAGTGGCAGATGATAAAGAAAGGGAGGCTTCTTATATTTTTAACTCTAGATTAAACAGTAAGGAACTTTACGTAACTAATAACAGAAGTTGTAAGTTTTCACTCTGATTGGCTTTCATAGTGTCATCACCTTTTTTAAGAACAAAGAAAGTACAATACATATAGAAACAAAAAGGCAATTAAGAGAGTGATTATTTCTGTTTGTACAGTAGTTAACAATTGCTGTACAAATATTATTTGTGATCTTCATTCATACTGTGCTGGAAAGATACAGCTGTTTCAACAAAGCAGATAAGTATGGAGTGAAATAGGAAACAGACTTGCTGGGAAAAAAGTCAAAATCTATATTATGTAAACTGTATTCTCTGATGAGACAAACTTCTTTCTTTTTTCTCAACTCTGTCTCATTTTACAGGATTTTTTCAGTATCTGTAGTCAAAGGATGACTGGTGCAATTAGTATGTATTGTAATATGCAAGATGCTAAAATACTGGACTGGTGATTGTGAATATAGGAGACATTTGTCTATTTTGCATGAATGTGCAAAATATTGAAATGTTTCTACGGAGACTTTGAAGGCAGAATTAAATTGGTGACAGAGGTTTTTCATCTGTAATCTATTAAAGAAACGGAGTTAATTTCAACTCCTTAAAAAACAAGCAAAACTTTTTTGATTAAATTTTAAATTGACTTTTAACTTGGCAACAATGTACGAGCAATAGGACAGCAAGCTGGTGGTTTCCTGGATTCTCCTTCTTGCCCTTCTAGAGCATGAGTGACATCTCTCTTTACCCAGTCACCAGGGATCTCCCTGACAGCCACAACCTGTCAAGGATGATAGAAAGTCACTCTGTGGCTGGTGGCAGCCATGTCCCTCAGCACCCTTGGTTGGATCCTACAGACCTGCAGATTTGTGTTATGTTCAGTTTGCTTGAGGGGTCTGCAGCTCAGTTTTCACTTCCTGTGGACAGTAATTCATCCTCTGGACTTTGCCTCGGGCTTGTTGGAGCTGGAAGGTCTGAGGGAAACCCTTGTCAATAAAGACTGAGACAAAGAAGGCACTGAGCAATTCAGCCTTTTTTGTAACCTTTGTTTTGAGGTCTCTGTTCAGCAGCCTCATTTTCCTCAGCCTTCCTCCTGCTGCAACAGCCCTGCAGGAGTCTTTCTTGCTGCCCTTCGTGTTCCTCACCAGTTTTACCCCAGCAGACATCTGGCATCCCTGGTTCTGGCCCTGCATTCCCAGGATCCCATGCAGTAGCCCACCTGGAATAGCCTGGAATCCCCACATTTACCCTCTATGTGCTTCCCTTTGTGCTCGAGTCTGGTCAGGAGTCCCCTGTCTCTCCTGCCAGGCATCCTCTGCTTCCTGCACGTCAGAACAGTCTGTTCTGCTCTGCGCAGCCTGTCTGTAAAGAACACCCAGACCTCCTGGGCCCCTCTGCTCTTCAGGACAGCCTCCACAGGCATCATGTCTGCTGGTCCCCTGACCTAATCAACATCCTATTCCCTGAAGCCCAGTTAGGGTTCTGGGCTACTTGCCTCCCTCTTTTCCCTATGGATCTTAAATTCTACCATCTCATGGCCACTACTGCAAGTCTGCCATCATCTAAGGTATCATTGACCGATTTTTCTTCACTTGTGGTGTTCAGCAGAACATCTGGTGGTGGTCAGCTGACATCCGTGTCAAAAATCCCTCTTGGGGCACTCCAGAGATCTGGGATGTATCCCACCTTCTGCTCTTTCAGCAGAAGTTTGGGGCATTTACAGGCTCCTAGACGAACCAGGGCATGCAATGATGAAGATTAATCAAATCTTGGTTTGGCAGAGTAAAGCATGTATCTACTGTATCTCTGTTCCTGGTCTCCTCTCTGATCCTGACCTGGAATCTCTGAATAGACCCACCACTTACGTCACAGTAAAGCTGCATGCATTGGAGCAGCATATTCATATAGTTATCCCCCTGCCTCCCCATATCTCTCCAGGCTGTTCTTCCAAAGGAGCATGTGTTATTCCCTCACATTGCTGTATCCTCTGATGCCAGCAGTACCATGTAGGTACCAGGAGGTCTTGTGACTCTGCAGAGTCTTGTAACTTCTGGTTGCTTCCCATGATAAGTGCATTTGTACACTGGCATCTAGTATTGTCCCCCATCCATGATTCTTTCTCAGTGAGAGCCTCCCCATTTGGGCTGTCCCCTAGGGTGCCCTTTTTGTCCCATGTTTCTCTTTGGACTTTGATCTCCAGCTCCCTGCAAAAATGATTTAAAGCTCTTTAGTTAGAAAACCTATTGGAAACAAATGGTCTTGCCCCTCTTTGTCAGATGGGTCCCAGCTAACATACTTTCTAGCTTCCAAGTCAATAATTAAAACATGCAAAAACATCCGTTCTCCTGCATCTCTGATCGTTACCTTCAACCTCTCCTTTTAACCCTCACCATTTTATTCTTGATCCCATGCATCTAGGCTTTCTATTGAAAATAATTTCACAAAATGACATCTGTATGCAAATCTGTGCTGTATGTTTGCCCTTTCTTTTTCTGCAGCTCTGCAGTTTTATTGGTCAAAGAGCAAGCAATGTATATTTTCTTTATCTCTAAGATCTGCTCTCCTAGCTGCATAGTCTCCACTTTATATAGCCCGCCTCAACTTGTTTAATTCTTCCTGCATCTTTTCTTCTTTTCTCAGAATTTTTGATACAAATAAATGGTTATCTTGTCTTAAACATTATAGTTTGGTGTTCAAAATGTACCTCATTATTGAGGATGGAATCTTGGTCTTCTACTTCCTGTTGGAGGACATATAACATTACAGTATTAATACTATTCTAGTGCTGTGTTTTGTATTTTAAAAATATCTTCCTATTGTTCATGACAAAATTTATTTTCATGACAAGTTGTTTGTTTAAATATGGGTGAGGAAAAAGTTCTCTCAAAATAACCATAACCTTTTTTGTTTATTGTCAGAAACCTGCACTTACCATGAGGTTATCACTTTTTCCATCCTCCTGGGCATACAGTACGGTACAAGTAAATTGCTGCAACCCATTGATTCTAAACTGCTGAATTACTGGTGTCTAGCACAGTATTCAAATGGGTTTGCTCCCAGAGAAACATTTTTCCATTGCTGAGCCCTCTGAAGTAAAAGTAGATGAATAATTTATGTTTCAAACTCACTCGCAGTGTATTCAGTGGAAAAGCTCTCATTGCTTTAGGGACAGCAGGGTCCTGCATCCTGCACAGGGTTTGGAGAGATTGTGGTGTGAGCACAGCTGAGTGAATTAAAAGTTCCCATCAATATACCAATCCATGTGTGACAGCATTGTGAAGAAAGCACTCCTCTATTCACTGAATGACAGTAAGCAGACTTATTCAGTTGAGAACATTTAACAAGAATGCAATTGGACAGATCTTTCGTCATTCTGACCAAGGCTAAATTTAAGCAGAAGCTCCAGAAAATATAGGTCACTGATTAATTCACTGAGATTCTGCATTCTTGCTCTGCAATAATCACTTAATGACAAGTTACAGCAAATGCTTTAATGTGATAATTAATTCTGGTTGCACATTATTAAGGTCAGAGGAACTAACAGGTTCACTAATGATTTCTATTTTAGAACATGGGACATTTCAATCAAGAATATATAGAATAGTAAATGTAAGGGAATTTAACAATATTTACTGGTTCCGTACATGATTAAACAGAGACTCTTGTTCAGCATGTAGAGGTATTGAGGGCTTCCACTCTATCAGAGCAGAGATCTTGCACTCGTTCCTGAAATAATCATTTCCAAAACTTTTTATTCAGTTTAATTATAATTTTACAAAAATACTGTACATAGTTAATATAATAACAAAGAATTATTCTGACCTCTCCTACTTGGGAATAACCTACATACACGTAAAGAAAAAAAAGTGTTATTCCTCTAAACAAGAGGACAAAGCAGGAAGAAGAGTCTAACTTTCATAATTCTCTGCCATCTGATGCCTGCTGGAGCCTGGCAGGCTCGCTCTCTTAGAAAAGCCCCCTTCTCAACTCCCTATGCTGACCAGAGCTGCTTGGCAATCTAGGTGGATGGGAAAATAATGTCAAGGTTACCTGAGGCATCCACCATACAGGATGGCTCCAGAGAAACCTGTATGCCAAGATCCAGACTGCTGGGAGCCAGCAAATCTCCTGGGATATCCCTTCCCTAAAGATTTCAGCATTCTCAGTGAGTAGGAGAAGGGAAACTTACATCTCTTGGTACTTTGGTTCTTCCTTAAAACTGCCATTGAAGTTATTGGAAGTTTTTCCAAGCCAAAATCTCAATGGCAATCCTGAAAAATCACCATTTACTGTAAATGTGTTATTAGCACACCAGAAAGTTGTCTACCTAATTCATCATTATATAGATTGAAAACTAGCATCAGTCCCATCACCATCTGCCATACTTAGCTCTAAATGACAATGAGAAATGTTTATTAATCTCATCAAATTACTTATTCTTTTCACTGGCAGCACTTCCAAATCAGGTTAGTTTATTTATCAACCTGATCCCAATGAGCAGAGCTCTCAGTTTGAAGATGTCAGTGGGAGATGAGAGCACTCCCATCTTACTTTTCCCTGTATCTCTCAGGTCCTTACTGAAGCTCTGACTTAATGACGGAGGGAATGATGAGTGTGTAAATAAGATCCCTGGTTTTCAGCTGCCTCCAACTTGACCAAGCATGGTTCACGTGCACTCTGAAACTTCCTCCCTAATTTTGTGGCAGAACAGCAATAATAATGGATTACAGGGAGAGACTGAGGATCTGATTTTCTTTTTTGTGCATGTCATGAAGACAAAACCTGTCTGACCACTCAGAAACAGCTGCAACACAGATTGCTTCTTGTGGAGACAGGAGTCAAGGAGGTGCTGAGCATTAGGGTACTTGCAGAGAAATGCTGGATATTGCAGAGGGCGATATGAAAGCAAAAATGGGAAGGCATGCTGGAGGTATTGGGAAAGTCAAGATGTGTAGGTCCATAGGACTGCAAGCCCTAAGCTGAGCTTCATGAAGTCTGCTGCTTACCCAACATCTTCATAAATTCAAAGTATTTTTGTGAATGCATATAATCCTTTTCCTCACCCTTCTTCATTATGTAAACTTCTGGACTGTTTCCTGGTTTTGCATGTTAGAAAGACGAAACAGCTTGTAGCCCTATAGGCTAAATGTCCCAAAAGTGCTTAAATCACTTAGGCAACATAGTTCAGATAAATAAGGGCAGTTTGCACAATTTAACTTACAGGGCATAAAAACCAGTCCAAATTTTTTGTCACTGTCTGGCAGGAAAGTTCATTGAAATTCTTCATACCTAAGGTCTGTCTTTGGCTTTCATAACGTTATATTAGCCAGAAGTTTTTGCATCCTACATTGTTACTCTCTTCTCCATTTGCAGTCTGGATATGTTTGAATTAATAAAAAGCTGAACAAATTGCCTGGTATATAATCTGTTTTGATGCTTGGTCAGAAGGTTAACTCAGGCTTGTGACATCAATCAAATTTAAAAGAGAAATTATTATTTAACGAGCTGTTTGGAAGCGTCAGATATAATGGCACAATGACCTAGCCTTTGCAGGTATTTTAGAAGGATCTGTCTTTTCCTTGTCAAATTCCATATATAGCAAAGTTGAAGGAGATTAAACCCCATATTTTTCCACCTTCTCTCCTCTGACATCCAGTAACAAAATTCCATATACAATGGCCTTTACATGGCCTCTTCTTAACACTGAGAAAATATGTCAATGGGATCAATTTTTCAGAAAATATGTTAATGGGATCCATTTTTTGGTGGTACATTTTTATTGGCACTATGGATTCTCCCGTATTATTGCTCCTCATGCAAAAAATCTACTTTCTATGCGTCTGGAGCTTTTTCCCAACTCGTTTTCTGTCATTGCTCTGATTCAGATTACCCATCTGGATTTCTCACAGAGATGACCATTAAAGGAGTTACCACCTATTATAACTACAGGATAACAAAGACTAAATAGCCAGTGCAGAAAACACCCAGTGGGGAACCATGTGCATAAATGCCAACTTTTTTGTTTTGCTTCTAGTAAGGCTGCAAGAATAAGATAAAATAAATAAAACAAAATGTGTTCATACTATTAAAATCATCGTGTTATATAGACTTGTAAACTTTGTAGCCATTTTTGGTTGCATTTGACTTTTGAAAGTTTCCCTTTGTATCATCATTTAAAAAACAAACAAACAAACAAACACATGATATCCTTTAAAAATGAAGAATATTTCTAAATGATTATTTTAAATCTCTTCATTCAAACTCATACATATTACTTTTTGAAAAATGCATTCTGTGGTCTTAGTTCACAATGACCAGTCAAATGAGCATTTAGAAATGAAATGCTCATGCAACAATCCTTTCTAATGCCTTCAAGAGTGTCTACAGAAAGTTGTGGGAGCGTGAAAGCTTTTCTCCTTTGCTCTGCTCTGACTTTCCAAATCAATACGGTTACAAAACAAAGCCATGACTTTGACTTCATCCACTTACTGTTGTGACCTGTGACACTTCTAAGGTATTTGTGTTAATGGATTCTTTCCTCCATGCATGAGTTCAGGAAGGACACGCAGACTAAGCCAAGACTGGCTTACAAGAAATGTACAGAAGGTTATTTGAACCCATTTCCTCTCAGTTTGTTGCAACTCAGTTTAATCATAAATATTTACTCTCAAAGGCATTTGCTATCTCAGATAATAAACTTCAATCTCTGCCATTCTCATTTAATGATTCATAAAATACTGTAATTTCCTTTGAGTACCTTACTCACACTCTCTTTTGCTGGTAAGACATTGAATTCAAAAGAAAAAAAAATCTGAGAAAAGGAGACATCGACTAAAGTCTCATCAGGGAAATGATGGCACATTGGATGCCCAAGCAGAAAACAGCATTTCTACCCTGACAACCAAATTAACCTTGTAACTTATTGTTAGGTGAAAAAAGGAACTGCAAAGTTCCCTAGCGAGGGATAATTGCTAGAGACAACATCTTGCCTGACAATTTACTTTTTCTCAGTTCTTCCTCTCTGAGGAAGTGACATTTTTGCATTACCATAACTGTGTTACAGTTCTCATAAAAATAAAAAGGGAGATGTTTGAAATCTAAAAGCAAGTTTCTTATGTTACCGAGCAAGCCCTCCAGAACAGAGTAGGCATCCTTTGAGATTTGCTACATCTTATTCCAGGGAAAAAAGTCTAATCTGTGTTGATTCATGGTAAAAAATACATATTTTTTCTTTATTTTTCAACAGAATTGAAGATTATGACAGGTAGAAGACCATTTCCTACAGCTCTGTATCAGCTCTGTGGTTTTGATTCACTCAGTCTTTTCAGACCTAAAATAATCAGAATTAATCAGAGTCATGATAATGAGGCTGAGGTTATGATACTTTGACATGAGTTTCAAAATTTTGTCCTATGATCTCAGAAATTAACTCAGTTTTTCTGAGTGCTTTCAGAGTCCACAATTTCAAACCTCACCCTAGACAGATGAGGACAAGGAACTGCTGTTCAGATGAGAGCTCAGGCTCTCACGTAGTCACAGGACACCAGAGACTGAGCTCTCAAACAAAATTACATACAATTACACCACAGTTAACCACAACTTCAACCATTGCAATAAAATTCTTCATTGTATGTCTACCTCAGCTTTCTCCTATGTATGGGCCGTTCTTTGGATTTATTTTCATGCACAGAAGGGACATCCACATCCTCTGTTGCTTGGAAGCTGGTTTCCTCAGTCAGTGCCAAATGACCATTTTGCCCTTTGTGACACGTAGCCATTTATAAAGGCACACTACAAGTACGGATTATAAGAGCCCCAATATTTTGCAAATTAATGGTGATGGCTATTTACTGAGAAGGAATTTTACCCATTGGTGTTTTTAATTGTGTTGATGATTTACAGATGCTGATCTACAGGCTTGCTAGTGTTAGCCTTCAAAATTTCTTATCTCTGTTGTTACATGTTTCATGGTAGACGTCACTGTAAATGTTTTTGGAAACAGCTCCAGGAGCTGATTGCAGGATTGGCAGGATTAGTAGGATTTAGACGAAGAGGTGCATAAGAGAAGGGTGGAAGAGAAGTTGGCATCCTCTTGAAAATCACTGAAATAATGTAAATTTAAAAGCCATGGCTTTTTATGGTTTTTGTTGTGTAGGTTTTTTTGAGCCATTCTTCTTGGTTTATTGCACTCATGCAGTAAGTCTATTAATTCTGTGATGATTTTTTTTAAAGTCCAAAATTCAGAAGGACAAAGCCTCTGTATTATGTTCAGTCCATATAGAACCTACTGCTCAGGATGAACCATGCACTCTCTCTCAAACAATCTTTCCTCTTCCAAACTTCAATTTGAAAAACATACATCCAAATGAGAAATTGATTGACAAAAATCAACACTGAAATGAAATCCATCAACCAAAGACACCTGCAGAGAGCTATCCCGAAGATACTTTTTTCAACGTCTAATCTAAAGAATAGCTTCTTATTTAATGAATGTTCTCAGTCATGACTGGCAACAGAATAGGCCAGAACAGAACAGAATAAACTTCTCAATAATATCTGATGAGCTGGGGTTAAGGAGGGGAAAACAGCATAAAATAAACATTTATAAAGATTTTGTGGACACCCTGGATACTGAAAACACNACATGAATCAATGCTAAAATATGTAAAAATAGGTAATCATAAGAGACAGCTAGGTTTATCAACTCGAAAATCCACTCACAGAGGCCTTGTAACACATGGGACAGGAGGATAAGCTGTCAACTCTGATGCTGTTTGGGTCATCGTGATTATGTAGAGTTGAGAGTTCAGCATCAAAACATGCCTTTTGAATGCTGCAGTGTCATAAATGTCAAACTAATGCAACCATTCAAGTCAGTGACTAATGTAGGGAGTCAGCCTCCATTGCAGAAATGAGCATTAACCAGTGAACAACACCAGCGAAGCATCTGGTCTTTTTTTTTTCCCAAGATATCCCATTTCACTCGTGTAGGTTCCCCCCCCCCCCCAGCT
>VXAV01003797.1:550163-566680 GCA_013399715.1 Alectura lathami | reverse complement strand
AAATGAAAGAAAAAAACCATAGATTAGATTTGATTAATCTGGCCCACCTAAATAATACTGGAAATCTGCAGCTGAGTGTAAGAAAAATCCTAGGCTTCCCAAAATTGCTGCCAGAAGTCTTGATCCTACTTCTGCTGAGATCAATGAGAACTTTGATACACAAACTGCAAGAAGGATTAGCATTAAAACCCCTAAGCACGTAAGAGGAATAACAATGCCTTGATATTTTTCTGAGTAAATTGCAAAGCACTTACTAAAAGCAATCATCTGTGGGGGAGTCAAATAAATATTGAAGGCTACATGGCAAAATTTCCCAGTTAGCCAGGAACAGAGCGTAGATCTTTGAAGTCCTGCTGTGGTTCTCAATACGTTCAAGTGTAAAATATCTGAATGTGCCCCCATCAAAATAATTTTGTGTGAAGAACTAACAAAGCAAACTTACAATCTTTCATCTTGCATTTCTTTAGCAAGTACCTTAACATATTTCAAGAAGAGCTTAATGCAGAAGTTTGCACTCCTAAGTTAAACAATTATTTCTTTAAGTGTTTCCACCATAATGTTTTAGAGCAGAATATCACTGCTCTGAATTTACTGTGTTTACAGTGTTATAGTTCCTGAGCTTATGATATTTCATATGGTAGTGTGGTAGTAAGCCAGTTTAGAAGATGGGTACTGATCTGGTAAAACTTCATATATATCTTGCAGGTGGTATGGAAAGTAGCGGAAAAGTTGGAGAAGCAAGCTTAGTCAGTGTTCCAGGTTTCCCAATTATTCTGTAAATTCATGAATTGCAGCTGATTAACAGTCCTAACTTTCTGTTGGAAAAAAATTTATTTTCTTATGGTCAGAGTTAAACAACTTTTGGGTGGAACGAAAAAGATTTCCTTCATGACCTCCTGCACAAATCCAAGGAAGCATAACACTGGTGGATGTAATAGGGAAGAGTAATGTGAACTGAAATTACAATGGCTAGATTTTGATCTTGCAGCTGTTTTGGCAGAATCGTGGTGTGAGTTTCTGCAACAGGCTACTCCTTCGTGGATGTCAATGTGTACACCACGTGTCTCGGTTGAATTGCATTTATGATTTAGATATTTTTAGATATTTTAGTCTTCAGTGAGCCTGTTTTATTATCAACAGCCCACGTATTACACATACCTTCTTTCTTCAGACCAATTTAAATTCATTTTGGTGAGGAGAAGCAAATGGGTAGAACAAAGGGCAAAGGACAAGCTCTTCTAATTTGCTCCTGGGCTCATTCATTCTTTGTTGTAAATGGAGTGATATGGAGCATTTATTTTATTTTATTTCCTACTGCGGGCCCTCTGAGCACCCACTTTGCTTTGCTTTTCTGCATGTCATGATGCAGGCTTTTCCCCCATGCTCTGTATGAGAAAGATCTGGTAACCAGCAGAATGCCAGGCTGTGTTGGGGCATCAGACATGGGAACTTGACACAAGTGGACCTTAAAGTGCTGAGGCTGTCTGCGTTAGTTCCTAGGTAATTCTGTATAGCAATTCCTAGAACCTGGAGCATCAGATATCTTCAGTTTCCACAGCCAGCCTCTGCAGGATTTTGACACTTGAAAGCAACACCTCTGTTACAGTGAAGTTTCACTGCAAGTGTTTGATATATATATATATATATGTTGTATGCAAGGCCATTATATTAAAATCACACAAAACCAAATATTACCCAAATAATGTGAGATAAAGATAAAATCCTTTATCTTTTATCACTGAGACAGAAATTGCTTTTCCCCTGTAGTTTGCATAGCATGATCAATGCTTTACTTTTTTTCCATGGACGCTTTCCTCCAAATGATCACAGAGAATATAAAATCAAGAAGTAATGCTTAATCACTGCTTTTGATGTGTTTTGATGCCACTGTGACTTTGCTTCAGGAACATTCAGGAAATGTGTGCAAGTTTTCAGATGTGTGCCTCCAATTTTATTTCATTGACTTCCAAATCAAGTGCTACAATAATCTAGCTGTACTCTTCAATCCACTCCTCGGTGGTACAGGGAAATGCACCCATGGCCAATACAAGTGTATTAGTTTCTGAACTCCCTTCTGTAGATTTAGAGCTCTTAGACGTGTTGGATGTTTTGATTCATGTTGGGAAACAGGCTGAAAAAGAACCAGGAGGACAACCGTGTAACTGTGTGGTGCTGCTGCACAGTCTGCATGTCAGGCAACATTTCCCTGCCCTAGAATTCATTCCCTATCAGGCTCAGCTATATCAGCAAAAGCACCACTGTCTTGATCATTAAGGGGAAAAAAGAAAAACAGTGGGGTGGGAAGGAAAGTAGTGTGGAGAGCAAGCCTTCTTTTACTTCCAGAAAAGACTGGATGACTAGAATGTCCTGTGGGAAGGCATGTCAGACTCTTTCACACCCTGTCTGCAGAAATTTTAGGCTTGTTCAATTGATGTTCTGCATTACCATGAAATATTGAAATGTATGGCAGGAAGGATGGTGGGATGACTGAAACCATTAGTGATGAAACCATCCAGACACGAGTTATCAGTCTGGGGTCAGAACTTCTGTAAGATTTTCTTTTTGTTGCTAGGAGTGGCCTTTGTCCAAGAGGAGAAATAATATATTGAAGTTTTACCTTTCCAAAAAAAAATATTCTTTTTTCAATATGAAAATTGTCAGGAAAATAGGCTTAAAAACACATTCCTAATGCTTAAACCATTCTCTGGAATATGCAAGTACTTAAACTGTTGGGGGAAATGGAGATTAGATGAAGAGGTTGTTAAAAAAGGTTGTTTTAAGGTCGGCTGCTATTGTAACACTGTTCTGCTGCATAGCCATCTAAAAGTTTTATCACCAATGACAATATTTGAACATACTCATGATCAGTATTTGTAGACAGCCATTAGTTTATCATAGGTATCCAACAGTTTTAAATGGCAAACAAATCTGTTCCTTATTTAGCACGGACTGATAAGAAAGTACTGTTTGCTTGCTTCATTCAAAGCAGGTTGCATCACTTGGCTTGTTCTAGAGCGTACATTGCTAAACCTTACTGGGAGCCAGGAGAACCCACACTGTGAGTGCGATGGCAATGGCAGCAGCATGCCTCCACATACCCGTGTGGGATGTGAAAGGTTGCACCTTCACAGGGAAAGAACTGAAGCCTGCAGCAAAGCTGCAAGATTGTGGCTGGACCTCAGCACAGCGGCTCAAAGAGACTGAGCTGATCTGACTCAGTTTGCAGTGGCAAGCTTTAGTGGCAGTGTCCTTTTTTTCTAAAACTGAAAGTACAAGGAGGGTGTCAACTGACTGTCATGCTTTTTTCTAAAATTTTCTCTTTAGCATCAAGATCAAGCGTCAACTAAGGAATATATATATTTTGTATTTTTACTTTTTGCTGGCACTTGACTTTCTACTACAGATAATTCTGATTTCTGATTTTTTTTTTTTTTTTTTTTAAGTTTACACAAGCTGAGTTTATTGATGTCCAGGGCTGCTTGTAATGTGGGGAATTTTTGGAATGGCATCATGAAATAATGTCTGAAAATCATCAAATATCATTTCTCTGAGCCATCCTGAAGAAATAGCAACTGGGTGATGCTGTTAATGAGCCTTAATTAACTGAACATGTTTAACAAAAGCTAGCTAGAAGATTTCTTTCCTGCAATGGAAAGTAGAACACTGCTACTATTCTTTTTTACTTAGAGTAAGATGAAGGATTAGATCAATTTGGCAGCCATGCTAAGGATTTACTGTGTGTTGTGGTAACAACTTACAAAACATTTAGGCTGTAAACTATCATTAAAACTGGGTTTAATCAGGATTAACACACATTGGGGGTGGGGAATGCATTATTAAGTCTCTTTGTCACCTTCCAGCTTTCAGGGCTGAGCTTCACATGACAACAAATAGCCCCTGGATTCCTGTAAGTTTCAATAAATATATTTCTATTGATCCAGCATAGACATCCTTTTTACAACAGCAGCATCTAAAACAAGTTTGTGTTTACCAAAGCAGTACATCCTTGGGTTATTTTGGGTTTGTTTTAATTTGCATGTCCCCTGACCCTCCTGCTTATTTCCTCTGGCAATAGCTATTCCTAGCCCATCAATGTGCTCTGAACACAGAGGAACTCTGCTGTTAGACGTGATTTCAGAAGTGTAAATCTATGATAATAAATATCCTAAAGCCAAGAAAGATTAGAAGTTTTGCTTTTTTTTTTTTTTCTGGTGGCTAGTAGTAATAGTGGTTTGATATAATATATACAGATGGGAGGAATATTTTTTTGGTAAATATTCTTTTTTGCTTTTCCTGTTTCCTTGTGACACAGTTGGAAGCAGGAAGCTTTTTCTGAGTTTTGAGCTGCAGTAGTCCAAAGGATATCCTTGTCTCTCTCCACCTCTATAAATAAAATGGGAGAACTTTTACCCTGCCTCTAAAACATCAGTATGTGAAACTTCTCAGCTGTTTACATGAACAGTCAGTGCTGCTTGTAACTATTTGATCCTTTTGCAACAACGAATTGGAATTGAAATATTACCCAATGATATTTTGTGGGTCCTCTGACAAATATTAGACATCCCCCCAAACTACAACACACACACACACGCACACACACTGGGTCTGGATGTCTGATTATTTACTTCAGTTACATAACTCTGGCTGCAAGAGAAGTATCATAGAAAGATCAGATTTTGGTTAAAAAGAAAGCCTTTCTTTTATTTTATAACTGTACAATTCTGTGGCCTCTTACTTTTCTTTTCCACTTGGAAAGTTTTCCAAGACTCATCATATCTTAATATAACCCATTATTTGTATGGATAGGATGAGCTGAAATAACATTTGCCCGCCTTATTCAGTAAAGTACAATGAAATACCTTTACAATAGTCTCATTTTGGTTTAAGTTTCCAGGTGTTTTGCTTTGTCTTAATGGAGATTTCTTTCCACAACATCTGCTTAATCGCTCAGAGCAGTTTGCCATGAGCCTGCACCAAAGTTAACGGAAATGTGTGGTTTCAAGGAGGAGAGGTATCAGCTTGGGTGTAACTGTTTGAACACCAGGTTCCCAATTCCTACAGGAAAATGTTGGAGTGGTCAGATAGGAATCACACAAATGAGGGGAGGATGTCAGACTTTATATAAACTCATGAAGTTCAATCCATTTACTTTATCATACATAGGCTAAAGGTGTTTTTGTTCTTTTCAATCTGTAAGAAATAAGGTCTTCACAATGGATACATCTCCAACTGATAAATGTTAAAAAAAAAAAAAAAAAATTCATTGCCTAGTCAAATTTCCATAGACATAAGGTGCAGATTTTCTAGAAATGATAGTAATTAAGTTTTACAATGACTTAGTTATGTAATTATTCCAGTTACATTACTGGAAATGCGTAAGTCAAAGTTGAATATCTTTTTTTCAGGTTATTTATATTTTCTTTCTATTCAGACGCAGACCAGGAAACTTGTAGAGTTTCTCTTATGCACGAGATCAGGCTCAGAGAACCAGTGCAACCCCTGATTACTAATAAATGTTCTGCCATTTGAACAAGATTTAGTGGGTGAAAGCCTGCCTATGCTGAGTTCAGTGGAAATACTGTCACTAATTTAAACTATACTGCAATTTAGCAATATTTTATTTGCCTGGGTGATCCGAATATCCAGCAGTAACTCTGGATTATGGATTAGGATTATGAGTTGGTTTTGAAATATTGGTAGAGTCAGGAGATGAAAGCAAGGTTTCGCTCCTCTGCAAACAGGGAAGATGCAGGCTGTGTTCAGCCCTGCTGCTGGCCATGGTTCGCGGGCTGTACATGATCCAGAACATCCATTTGGGGCTTCTGAGACAGGAAGCATGAACGGCAGCATCAGCAGATGGAGGTGTCTGATTTTTGCAGCCTCTCTGGAAACTCAGAGTGTGCATTACCTCAACAGACCAGCACAATGGTACTGAGGGTGCCATAGGCTGGAAATTGCTGCAGTAAAATTTTCCAGCGCTCTTCCTGTTGAAGAGTGATGTTACCTTTCCAGTCAGCATAGACAAGGCTGGGTCCATCAACACCCAGTAACTGCTGTCCCAGTGGCTCATGCCGGTTGTGTGGCGTAGCTCCAAGTGTGGCCACCTGCTGAGATGAGATTGAGTAGCAGACCCCTGAGTCACTAATTTGGGCCTTGGGCTTTGGCTTTGCTACCTGTAGTGAAGCAGAATTTCACTTATCTTCCTTGGTCAAGATGTAGCTACAAAAGGAGATAAGCTTTCAGAAATTCCATTTACTGCTTTTTTACAAAGGGACAGAGGTGTTTATAGGGAAGGGAAAAGGACTAAGGAAGCAAGTTAATTTTTTTTATGAATACACTGAATTTCTTCAGGATACATTTGTGTTCACAGATGGACTAGTAACCATCCAGACAAAACAGCTGTCTGTAACTGTTCTTCCCCTATTTTCCACCTGCTGCCTGGATAGTTTAGGAGGAATGCAAAAACTTCCATTGTCCCCTTGTCTGGCCAGCCCCACTCTCCCAGGCAGGCACATGCACTCGCTTGCTCTTGTTTTGTACTAAGGGCTCAGAATGTTGCACCCTTCTCTGTCTGGGTAAGAAAGGGACCAATCTTGCCAGAGAAAAGCAGCCTCATTCCTGTGACCTGCCTTTTCCATCAGGTCTGTACTGCTCCACCATATGGCAGGCTTTCCCCAAATATCCCAGTCAGACATCAGTGTCTCCTTCACTTGGTGCTTTCGCCAGGGAGATTTTTATCTTCTATGCAGTTACAAGGCAGGAGAAGGAAGAGCTGGGAACCATCACAGGGATGGAGAATGAGCATCACCTGCATCCTTTGTTTCTATTTTTTCCCCTAAACATGAGGGAGTTCTTCCTTGTGGACCTTTATTTTCATCTCCAGAACATGTGAAGTGATTCTGCTTCCACACTGCTTTCAAAAACTGCACGTGCTGAAAGGCAACAGCTCTCTTAGGTGTCCCTTGTGTCAGGCATCGTTCAAAAACATGCTAAGGATTTGCTTTGCCTTAAGGCAGAAGAACAACTGAAGAATGCAAAGCTGGGGCATGCAGTCCCATCTGCTCCCATTCGCACTGGGGAGTCGATTCAGCCTGGTGGCTTCTCTAAAACACCATTGCTACTGAGTCAGAAATAAAGTCCAATTCTACTTCAGAGAAGAAGGTACGTGAGGTGTTGGAACAGTCTGGTGCTTTCTGCTTCTGGTAGGTACACCAAGAATGTGAATCAACAGCAGATTACATTGCAGGAGATCTAGAAGCACCTTTAACGCATTTCTATCCTGCTCACCAGCATATTGTCAAAGAGGTTTAGGCTCTGCAATGCTGTTAGAGTGGTGAATCTCATGTGGTAAAATCTAGAGTACCATGGAGGTATCCCAGCTCCCTGACATGGCTGTGTACCCCAGAATGAGGTTTTGTGAAAAGTGCTGATTTGAGAGATAAGCCACAAAAGCCAGCTGATCAGAAAGAGTGGGAGAAGTTGTTGTTTAGCTTTTCCTTGGTGTTTTGTATCCATTTTGCCTAGGTCTGGTATCAGATTCTTAAATTCATGGAGGGGGGAAAAAAAAAGCAGACCATATATCTATAAAGACAAAAACCCAAAAGTGATGAATAGAAATGGTAGAGTTGTGACATTTTCATCGTTTATTCTAGTAGTTAAAGCAACTCTCTTTGGATGCAGAAGGCTTTTTCTCTGCCTGAGGAAACCAAAACCCACCTTGCATTGAATGCTCGGGCTATTTGTTTATATAGGAAATACAGACTGCCTCTCATGTTGAGGCTGTGCTGCTGGGAAAAAATGAGCTCAGTTTGGCTGGGCTTAATGGCAGGAGAGCAGTGTTTGTTTCTGCCCTCTCAGCTGCAGACAGATCCTGGGAATGGGGAGACCTAAATTAAAAGGGGCTGGGGGCTGGTAGTTTGCTTTGTTTCCAGGCTTGAATATAAAACTATTCTGATAATATATATACAACTTCCTTCTTGTCCTCTTTCTTCTTGCAGCAGAAGTAGCTATATCCCAAGCAAAAACAATGTTTCATCCTGTCAGACTTGGGTGGAAAGGGGAGGAGAGGATAAAACATGAAAACAATTAAAAATGTTTATTTTTAATAGTGTCTGGCAGTAGTCAGAGTTTTAAAACTATAAATAAACAAAGGTCATAGTCAACGATGAGAAACATATGCCATACACATGTTTTTGAAAATGTAGATAAGGAAAACAGATAACAAGTACTATTATGTAGACAGCCCTTTACAAGGAGACTCATCAAAACTGCCATTACAATTTTCAACAGTACCCCAAAGCAGTTACATGCCTTGGCCCAGTGAAGAATGTAAAACTGAGGTACCTATGGCCTGTTCCTTGCATTTCCACCATCCTGTTGGATGTCAGCTCCTCTTTTTTAATCAGTTTGGGGACAGGAATCACTGTGTCTGCAGAAGGTCTGCACAGCACAACGGGGCTCAGATCTTTGTACCAGCCTGCAGCTGCTCCTGTGACAAGTGCAGCTTCGATAAAGCCTGCTCATCTGCTGGAGGTGCAAAGCTATGCTCAGTGGCAAACCAGTGCTAAAAGGTTTGGCAAAGAAGACAATAACTAAATGTCTGAAGTTTGGGAGAAGAGGAGGGCAACTTAGGGAATACCGGCAACTTAGGGAATACCAAAAACTCAGAAGAGGAAGACAAGTGTAAAGCACAGTCAGCAACCATACTGCATTGCTGGGGATGGGTGCAGGGATATGGCTCCAGTTATCCGAGCTATTTACGTGCACTTGCTTTTGGCAATCTCCTTTGGGAATGCTGTTTGTAAAAGGTTTCATACTTTTCTGTTAAGCTTCTTAAAGGGCCGTTATGCATTTACAAAAATCCATATCCATCTGGTAAAGAATGTTTCCTGACTCAATTAACACCAAATGCATACCAGCTACTACCATTCGGGAGTGTGATTCATTATTCTCAGTGCCCTTGCATATTAAGAGGGAACATAGGAAATAAAGTGGGAAAACAGTACATTTATTAAGAAAATAGAGTTCAGCTATTCTCAGGAATTAGAAGTCTTCATTTGAAAATCAGCACCCACCAGGTTGTTTTGGAGTGGTTTCAGTGTCTGGGACTAGTTAATTACCTGTACGATGTAGACCTGTACAAACAGGAACCAGGAGTTGTTCAGTGATCTTTGCCAGATATTTTATTTCTGTGAATATTATCCATATTCAAATTGTACACTTATGTTGTGGGTTTGTTTGTTTTTAATCACAGATGTTTAAACAGTTTAAAATTGTTTTCACAGTGGGCTTTTTGGGTAATAGCTTTTCAGAGTTACAAGCCAACAGCTACATTCTCAGCATCTAGCCCTGATATCACAAGATTCATATATAGGTGGGATCCTTTAAAACTGAAAATGTTTTATCTATACTATATGAATAATTATATGAATAATAATTCATATAATGTATGAATAATTAAATGAATTATCTATACTATACTCAACAGAAATTATGATATGTTTTGTATATATGCTTTCTATTTTCCATGCTTGTAACACTACTTGCTGACATTTGCTGTTGTTGCTGTGCATAGCACTGCAGTTATCAGTACTCTGTTTTGTTTAATCACCAAAGATTTTCCTTTCTAAAAGTATCAAGATCAATGATATAAAGAGCATAGTACCTCTTAAATAACAGAGGTGTAAACTATTGTGGGATGGACTATTTCTGATGTTTTTTGCAGGAGGAGACCAACGCCTCAGTTGCACAGAAAGTATAAAAGCAAAGTCAAGAATTACTGGCAAATCTCAAAGATATTGGAGGTAGAGGGAAGATGGCATCCAGCTGATAGAAGAAAAGCTCAGTTTCTAAACCACCTTTGAGCTGTGGAAGAGAACTGTTTTGAGGAAAATATGAGTTCTTCAAAGGGACTTGAAAGAAATAGTATGTAGTAGTGACTGACACAATTTCAAGTGGCTTGAAGTGGGAAATGGTATGAAAATGGGAATATGCAGGCAGAAGATAATAGATGTGACTTTTGCTTGTAAGGCAACAGGGACATAAATTTGTTTTGACAAAAGGAATTTAGAGAAAGATGGAGAAGTGCTAGAATTCAGACTGAGGGATTATTGATATTAGTACAATCTTGCACAGCTGTTTGTGGTAATCGGATTTGTTGGCTTTTCATGTTAGGACTTCTATCAGTGGACTTTCCAACTTGTCTGCAAAATATGAATCTATTTAAATTCTCTATGAGATTAGTTCAAGCTTTGGTAGAGATATTTCTTGAAACTGTTCATGTATAAATAAGAGTTCCAACTGTCATTTTTTTTTCCCCATATCTTCAAATTTTTGGCCATTTAAAAACAAATTCTTAGAACCAGTAGGTATGTATGATATCTGTACGATACAACCGTTAGCATTCAGATAAGATATAACTGAGAATAAAATGCAACAAGCAACACAACATCTGACTATCTGTCTTCAGCATTTATTGCATGATAAGATTCTTATTTCAATCATTGCATTTCAGATTGTAAATTATTTTCCCATGCATTCTCCTTTTCTGCTATGAGTAGCAAGCAGTGAAATAAATACAAGTTACACTAATAATGTCACCTTCATTTGCTAAATGCAAGATAGCAAGTAACCCTGAAACTTGCTGAATATCCTAATCATTAAATTGATTAGGAAGGGAAATAATAGAGTAACTACTTTTATTTTGCACCACTTGTATACTGTCACAAAAAATGACATTGATAAACTGGCTTTAACTCATCGGAGGGTCAGCGAGGCTGCTGGGGGGCTGTGGCACGTGGTGCCCAAAGGGAAGGGGAGAGAGCAGGGCTTGTTCTGCGTGGAGAAGAGGAGGCGAAGGAGGATCTTCTTGTCTTCAGTTGCCTGATGGGTAACTAAAGGGAACATGGAAGCCAGACTTCTTTTTCTGAGGTGCACAGTAAAAAAGGATATTGGTATAATCTGCACAAGAGCTAATGAACAGAAAATATTTGTAGTAAGGGTGGTTGGACACTGGAGCAGGGCCCAGAGGAGATTTCAGAGGCTGTGAAATCCCTGTAGTGATTCCTGTAGATCCACAATGCCACCGGACAAGCCCTGAGCCCAAAAGCCAAACGTATTTTTGAGGCTGGCACTGTTTAGCCTGGGGACTTGGCCCAGGTGATGTCCACAGCTCTCTCTCTCATCTGGAGTGATGTAAATCACTCCAGCATTTGCTGCCTCTGTGCATTAAGCCCAAACTCTGTCACCAACTGCTGTAAAGTCTATTTAAAGTCCACTGATGAGGCTGCCCAAATAGACATGAAAAGCAAAAGAAATACCTACGATTCTTGTCATCTTCTTGACCTCAGAATACCCATTTACCATTTTGTGTATGTACTGCAGTGAAGGGAGCACCTGAGCAGCTGCCTCTAGAAGTACTAAGGAGGGTACCAGGAGATCTTCACGACCCACAAAGATGTGGAAAGGGCTTGTTTGACTTTCTCTACACAGGCAGGTGACAGAGAGAAAAGGTATTTCTGCATGACGGAAATACAAAGCGTGAGGTAGATCGGTAGATCTCTATCTGGAAAACACTGAGTTTTCGGGGTGCAAGGCCTGCTGGCGAGTTGCTCAGAATTCTCATGTGTCTTGGGAATGAACAACACTGCGAAGCAGTGGCATGTGTACATGGGCATCCAAATTTCTGTGCTGCCAGTGCACCTTAAAGCTGTGGGCGGAAGGAGGGTGCCTGTCCCCAGAGGAGTCCCAGGGGACAGCAGCAGCTGCCGTCCTCTGCGTGCCTCTGCCTTGCCTGCTGCAGCGTGAGCCTCACTCATGCAAATCCTCAGAGGAAGGAAGCTAAAAATCCTTGTTCTCCCTCGGCTGTCTGTGCAAGAAAGTTATTCTTCTGCTGTCTTGCAAGTAAATAAAGTGGCATTAACAGATGAAGGCTAGAATGCTCAGAAATGTGTGCATTTAGTGCCATTTTGGAACAATTTCAGTGTGCTCTCTGTGGCAGCTGGGGGACTCGGTAACAGTTGGAGTTGCATTGGGTGATCATTAGGAATTTACACTGATGTCTACTACCATGTAGCTGTGATTTCTATTTGCACTTTTGTCTAGGTTTTGGTTATTCCGAATACTCTGAAGTATTCCTTGCAGAAGTCTTGGCTCAGCTTTGAGAAACAGCTTACAAACTAGTTTTTTTTTTTTTTTTAGTAAGTCCAAATATTACTTATTTCACTGTTCATGGTTTTGTGATGATTACTCCACCTTCCACTAATAGTTTATCTATTATCTATGCATAACTGCATAACTATATTCTCAGTTTCTAGCAAAATTGTGCATCAGTATCAACTCTGCTTCGTAAGAAATAAAACCTCTTTAAACCACCTTTATTTTTATTTATTTTATGTAATTTTTTTGTAAGAGGCCTGTAGCTTCAAGGGCCTACTTATTTCAATGACAATTTTATTAAAACTTTTTTTTTTTTTTTTTTTTCTGGAAGCTGTAACCCTGCAAGTACAGAAGTTTTGGAAAGCGTTTTCATTCCAGCTATCACACTATAACTGTAAATATAATGCAAAATACAGGAGGAGAGAAAAAAATGTGATTATACTTGAGGGCTCCTTATACCATAATTTCTTCTTCTAAAAAAAATAGAGAGGTGTTTTTGACTGTGCTAACGCAGAAATGGCAGAGATGGAAATCCTGTTCTGTCAATTCTTCCTAATAGAGCATTGTTCCCCATGACACGTTATTCACTGTTCTGATTACTCCAGCTCTGAATGACTCAATTTCCACATTTCCTTAAAAGATTACTCAATCTGTTAAATAGGTTCAGGACTGTTTTGCTGAGAGTCTGTTTCTGCACTCAGTTTTATCCAACTAATTCTAACAATTGGTAGCAATTCTGGATGTCTTTCCTTACATTGTTTTATTATCTTTGTTTGAGGTAGTTGGTGCCTTACGAGAGCTCTTCAAGGAAAAGGACTATCCAACCCCTAACACTGACATTTGAGGTCCCTGTGCACGAAGCTAAAAGTCATTGTGCATTGAAAGACAATCTGTATTTTCATTTCTTCAGGTTTTTTCCTCTGTCACCTTTCAAATAATGCCTTTTCACAGAATTCCAAGTGTCCCAGTGGAATCCTGCTCTGGATCTTATTTCTCCCAGTTACTGCACGTACCCTTTTTTCTAGGCCACATCTTTTTCTGGCTTGTTTTTTTTAATAATTTCATTGTAAAGGCTTGCAGACGTAACGTGGTGCTGCGCCGATGTGACAAGTAGCATGAGAATGTCGCTGTTGGGTAATGGTGGTGGAGCACTGGGGCGCTGGAGGAAGTGGGGTGAGCGAGTCATTGTTTCACGGCTGTCAATAAAGGGTCAATGTTCAAGGAATTAAAGGGCTGATAGAGTGCCAGCTTCTGGATAAGAAATGAAACAAAACCCTGATGGTTTGTGGCTATTAAAGTTTCCATGGCTCTCTTCCAATACTAACATAGGATTTTGAAACCCTGACAAAATTCAAATTGACTTATTTACATTCTGCTTCCCCATATTTCCTATTATTGTAAAACACATTCTTGTTACTTAATTGCTGTGTAATGTCCTGTGATGCTAAGCAGGTGCTGCTGCTGTTTTGTGCTTGGGAACATGATCTAAATGTAATGTAAACTTGAAGTTCAATGAATCTCCTGTATCTCTGACTGCTGATTCCTTTTTATACCACTTTATCTTCATTCAGGCTAATACCATTTTAGGATTCTCTTCCTAAATTTATTTACATTCCTTTTAATATTTACACACGCAGCCACAGGACAAAATTCCTCTCACAAGTAGTGTTGTAAGGATGTGGTGTACACGCATGAAGATACAGCTCTTGAAAATCCTGAAGACTTTGGATGCACGGAAATAAAAATATGAAATAAAGTCATACAGTCATTTACTCTCTTCCCTGGTCTGAGAAAATCTATCCTTCATTTCTGCTATTGAATCAAAGAACTTAAGCATGAATTTAATTGTAAAGGAATTATTAAAGTTAGAAAATTTCATGTTTCATGCTTCTGTCTTCCAGGAAGTTCATCCGAGCAGGACTTGGCCTCCTAGGACTCCTGAAGCATTCTGCATATTTTCCTGGTGGCTGGTCGTGTGAGCAAACAGAGACCAGTCTGGGTGCTGATCAGACCCAGAGAGAAAACTGTAAGATGTGATATATGTAAGTGTGTTCCCCCAATACACATGCAATAATCTTGGAGTAGATCTAAAGACTTCAGAGAAATTGAAAGGCCCAAGGTCAGTGGTAAATTAAAGAATCCTCACTCAGTTCCTGTTTAAGTGCACAGACAGCCAAACTATCCAGGCGTCTTTGACTTTAACATGTACTATAAACGTAATTCTGGTTTTGCACACAACAAAAACCACTTCAGGAGCTCATGTCCTATCATCTACTGTCTAATGTGTGAGCCCCCACAGGCACCCAAACTGTAGGCACATTATTTGTCTAGAACTGGCAGTTTTGGAACCCAAACGATGTGGTATTGGCTGCTTTTAAAACTGTTTTCAATAGCTGTATCTTCACGTGTGTGCACAACATCCTTACAACAGTACTTGAGAGAGGAATGCTGTCCTGTGGCTGAATGTGTAATTGGCAGCTTTTTTCTTCACCCCTCAAACGGGAGCTTGGGATTATCCTGCTTTTCCAGGAGACGGAAAACTCATTTGGTTACATTTTGTGTAGAGCTGAAGCTTCATCTTCTAAAGTCTGGGAGACCGGGGAGCTGCCACCTATACGAGAAGTGCTGCTGTGCTGGTCGCTGCCACCTGAAGCAGTAGTGAGCTCCTCGGGTGGCCACATCCTATTTTCAATCAGATTTCTTTTAGACTGCGAGGTCTCAGGGCAGGAACATCACCTGTGCTTGCAAATCATCATACAAATGTGACTTTTTCATATTTAAGACAAAAATTAAGCAGGGGGTAGATGGCTGAGGTTTTTGTTTACTTGTCATAAAGCAAGAATAAAAAAGAGTGAGATGAATTGGAAATTGAAGTGAAAGTGAAGAGGAATCTCTCATTTTTCATCTCTAATGCTGGGAATAATATAATATTTTCCATTTTTACTGCAGGATTTGATAGATGGCTTCAATGTGAGTGCAACAATATTCTTTAAAAACTTTCAGGATCAATGATTTTGAAAAAAGGTTAAAATTCTGCTAGCATGTGTTTGGAACAAAGTTTGACAGTAAAATTCCACTCCTCAGTAAGGTTAACATCAAATGAAATCCATGCTACATTTCAATAAATAGTGTTTTTTTTTTTGTTTGTTTTTTTAAGTTAGAAAAGCATTTGCAAATTGAAATCCTACATAGGTTTTCTTTACCATAAGGAAGGCCAGCATGTAAGCATTACAATGCTGAGTGGTCTCACGTAACACCATCCGTTTTGCGGTCTGCCAGTAAGCCCTACACAACTTTGCTTTTAAAAATAAAAGAACAGAGGTTGTAATATTAATGATTCTTTAAATCAACATCTGTACAGAAAAAGATTGTTTCTGAGGAAGTTTCTGTTAGCCTGGAATTTCACAAGAGCACTAATCCTTCTATCACTTATTAATAAACTTAGTGCCTAGAGGCTCCAATTAGGCATTAGAACACAGTGATAACAGGCATTGTAAATGTGCAAGACAAATCTTCCCTTAGGGACTATAATGTAATATATATTTTTTTCAAAAAAAAACAAAAAAACAGTAATTTCTTAAAATGGCTTTGCAGCCATGGCAGACTGTTACCAGCTTTGGCCTAGATCCTGCTCTGAAAATGTATGTTGTGAGTCCCCATTGAGCAAGACAAGGCAAGAAACATGCTCTTTTTGTAGAATCCCATTAAAAATGGAAGTCCCTGTTACAAAGTGGAGGCTCTCTTCATAGAATCATGGATTATCCCGAGTTGGATGTTCACTTTCAGCAAGGTAGACAAACAAACAGAAGTGAACAAAAAATACCAGAGTAGCTTGCAGCTGATACTGAAAACCCATGCAAAGAATTACTATTTGCATCATGTAAAATGCTACTGAGAAGCTCCAAAGCCACAGAGTGCCATAACCAGCAAATACAAGTGGAAAAATAAGGCTGCTCATTGACCTGGGTGATGGAGCAGCCTTTGACCACTGATCATGCTGGATTTAGGCAGTGCCCATGCTGTCACCGGAGGCGTCTGAAGTCGGACAGCAGCAGGCAGCCTGCAGGGAGCTGCCCGGAGCCCTGTCCTGCCTCTTGGTCTGTGCTGACCTTTGCCCACCAACACAGGTGATGGGGAAGCAAGCTCCTTTCCCACCAACGTAGGTGTGAGCACCACTTGGCACGCACGTTGCTGAAGAGCACGTAGATGAGGATTTTCCGCACCAGAGCCCCAACCCACGCTATTTTTCACCTCTTGACTTCCCAGCTCCTGCCTGCCCGGCTGCTGCCCGCGCCCCCAGCATCTGCCCGCGTCATCCCGATCCCTGCCGGGCGCCCGAGGCGGGCGCTGCGGGCGGACCC
>VXAV01003797.1:514424-527605 GCA_013399715.1 Alectura lathami | reverse complement strand
TTTTTTTTGTGGGTTTATGTGATGACTGCTGGATTGCTGTATTGACTTAACATGGTTCCAAGGTTGCCTCAGTCATTTTACTCCATGAATGAGTTGCTTGGTACAAGGTATTCAGTAGACTTTGAAGCTAATGCAGGAGAATTAAGCCATCAAATATGTGTTGATCGCAGTAATAATATTTTGAAAATCTGGAGACCAGAAAAAATGATTTCCCAGAAGGAAGGCAACAATTCCAATGCATTAACCTTCAAAGAAAAATTTCAAGCTGAAGTATAAAGAAATAAGAAACCTCTCAGATTCTGGTATATCAAAATTATCTTAAATTTTATTCTGATGCAGTTATAAGAATATGGATTTGGACTGTCTGTGTTAGGAGGGAAAAGAACAAAGTCAAGGATATGTGCTAAAATACATCAGTTGTAGGACTGTTTCTTAACACACGAGTTATTATCATATATCATATCTTATTTTTGATACTTTATTAGATGTTTATGCATTAGACCCAGAAAAAGTAAAAGTTAGGGGTATTTTTTTTGATTTCTCAGGATAGAAGAGGGAGGATAGGGCCAAAAAAGCAGTGGTGTACTGGGAAAGAATACTATCCTTGACAGGTAAAAGGATTGCAGGATTTGGTCCACACCTGGTATTTTTAAACTTTGGTCACATTTGCTACTTCTGTTTACTCACTGCTAATGAAAAATCACTACTAGCCTGTTAGACACTGTTGGATTAAAAAACAAATTTTATTTTAGCTCTATTTTTGTATGTAAATTTGGGAATATAATAATATTTATCTTTCTAAAATCAATAACAGATTTCCATTAAAATATTTTTACTTAATCAATGAACAAGGAAAGACAAAGCTTCCATTTTTCCTTTTCTATGCTTTGTTTTGGAGTTCTGACCAACAACAAACAAACCAACCTTTTTTTTTCTGATAAATCTTAATACTTGCATTGTATAAAGTCTACTTGTAGCCCTTACCATAGAATCATAGAATGGCTTGGGTTGGAAGGGACCTCAGAGATCACCTAGTTCCAACCCCCCTGCCGTGGACAGGGCTGCCAGCCACTAGCTCACTAGATCAAACCGCCCAGGAACCCATCCAGCCTGGCCTTGAACGCATGCAGGGATGGGGCAGCCACAACTTCTCTGGGCAGCCTCTTCCAGCACCTCACCACTCTCTCAGTGAAGAATTTCTTCCTGATGTCCAACCTAAACCTCCCCTCTTTCAGTTTTAGCCCATTCCCCCTTGTCCTACCATTATCCACCTGTGTAAAAAGTCGGTCCCCCTCCTGCCTGTAAGCTCCTTTCAAGTATTGGAAGGCTGCAATGAGGTCTCCCTGGAGCCTTCTCTTTTCCAAGCTGAACAATCCCAACTCCCTCAAATCTTCAAATCTTTTTTTTTTTCTTTTTGAACATAAATCTGGAAAAACCTCAATACTCTGAACTGCAGAGAATGATTAACGACATAATCTCCAGTAAGCAGAGTGATTAACATGGATACATCAGCATAGAGAGTGAACAAATAAGCTGACTGGATATAATGAGCACTAAACTTAAGAGCAGTAAGGCAGAGATTTTAATAAAGTTGGAGAGGAGGTGAAGTTAAGGAAGTAAAGTTTAAGTATGGCACAAATATTGCTTATGAAAACTATGTTATATAGAAAAAAGTTTACCATGGCAATATATACTAAAAGAATAATTTTTTTAAAAAAGGTTCAACAGTCTGGGACAAAGTTCTTTGATTGAAGTGGAAATACCCAAATAAAGCAGTGAAGTTGGTTAATCTGAAAAATAAATTTTGAATTGGTCAAACCATCTAATACTTATATAAACTATATTTGAATTCAGGGGCAGAAGTTGTCAAAACAAGTAATATAATGCTTTAAAAGGCTATGTAGAATGGGAGGTGCAGAATGAGGAAAATCTGTTTACATTGATGTAGATTAGAAGGGCTGAAGGCACTATGGATGTATAAGCGTATTGTGGACAGGGTTTAAATAATGTGGGGTTTCTGTCATTCCTTTGAAGTGTGCAGTACCTTGCACAGTCAGAAACAGAGTTATCAATGTACAATAAAATACATCAGCCAGCAAGATAATTCCTGTATTTTTTATGTTATTACCAAAAGCAATCAGAAATGGATTTCAAACGTTAGGGAAATGCAAGAAAAGCCTGTTGAATGCTCATAGAAGTAGTCAGCTAATGCTGCTTTGTTTGTTTTGATAATATACTAAATGTTGCCTTACTAAACAAAGTTCATGCCCTTTTTATTTGTTGGTGCATGTCAGCTTCTCTTTTAATATAGAGTATGCTGAGGACAAAATATGCAGGATAATATTTATTTTTATTTTTGGCTGGTTCAGGTCAGCTGCACATTTTGTTATTTTACTTTTTCCTTCCATCCACTTCCCTTAAGTCAGGAACCATAGCTTCCTGTAATGTGGTTTTCAGATATTCTCTGAGGAAATTGAAATTCTAGATTAAAAAGCTGCCCATCTCAAGTTTAAGAGCTCTTCTTTCTCCATGAAAACATATCTATGAAACTATATAGCTTAAGAAAATTTTAATCAGTCTTATGAAAGTTCCCTCTCTTTAAACGTGGTAGGAAAGCTGAAGGAATTTAAAGATAAAGGCACATTGTTGAAGGTTAAAAAACTGTCTTGAAGGTTCATAATAACACCGTAGGATTTAGGAATTTAAATTCCTTTTATTACAGAATCAAAACCACCCCTAAGCATATAAAATACTGTGCCTAGTTTGCAGACTTAACATTCCAAAGCAGTATGGCCAAGAGCTTTGCTTTTATTTTGAACTTATGGAACTATTAAAAGCCTGGTAGCCTTCTCTGGGGAGCAGAGTGAATGTTGTAAAGCGCTGAATCCAGTTGGAAACCAAACTTAGTGTATTTTTTTTAAGTTATGCCGCATGTTAGAAAGTAAGATATCGGAATTTTCACTTGTTTAAGTGATAATTCATTTGGGAATGAATGAGGCTAGTGGTGGTTTACAGCTGATTTTTGCTGCTCATTCTTCCTGAAGCAATGCAGTTACAAAAGTATGCAATATAAACAGTGCAGCAAGAAATTGTACTCATCGTATGAATGTTATACGGCTTGGGCTAATACAGCGTATAAAACCTTGTAACAAGCTTAAAGAATTATAAATGAAATATAAACGAAATAATAGCACATGCAATATGCAAGCTTGGTGTTACAGACTTTGTCATTTATGTCATAGTCAAGCAAAACAAGAAATCTGTTAATCTTATTCTTGCATACCTCGCAAAGCCTGCATTCATTTTGTGTATATTTTTATAAAATTATGTAATAAATTGCTACCTAAAGTGTGTAACTGCTGACTAGTCAGTGGTTAGTTGATGATTTACAGATGGGAGCGAGATGATCCAGATTGTAGGCCAAGGAGCTTTTTATAGTTCTGGTATATCATTTGTACGAAATTGCAGCCATGGATGCTTTAGAAGAAGGGAGATCAAGTAGTTAAACGGGGTTACCTCTTAGGCTACTTACCAAAAATGCCTTCCTTATTCGAGTATGGTAAATACTGCGGAACTTGCTGGGGGATTCACTGAAACCTTTCTCAGGCAGAAGAGAATGTTGAAATCTAAACAGTGAGAGAAAGTGACAAAAAGTGAATTAACTTTTGTAAGTTTATTCTGATCCGATTAAGTATTTGCCTCAGTTGCTTGCCTGTTACACAAGGATGCTGTGCAGTTTGCTGCCTCTGTCTTCTCCTGCTCCCCTCTTCTGGCTTTGGCTGTAGACCAGGACCTCACTCCCACACCTGTGCTTCAGGTGGTGAGAAGCTTCCTCTGCTGCTGAGCTGACAAAGGCATGAGCTTATTTCGATAATGGTTTCTAAGGCACACACATTGATACTCTGTTGATAAAAATGTGTACTCTCTGAGTATGCTCTGCCTCCTTACAGAATTCATTTTGGTGAACAATTGCTTAGAAATGTGGAAAAGAGATTTATGAACTAACCTAGATTTCAGTGCGACTTGCATAGCTGCCTGGTGCTATTCAAATGGGTAAGAGTGGCGGACTCAGGTCTTTAATCAGTGTAATTCAACATGAATGAAAGTGGCAGGCTCAAATATGGAGTCATTTTTGTTGTAGTTTTTAAGCCTCTCTTAAAATGATAATTTGATTCTGTAAAGGTACAAAAGCAGAAATAACAACTAAGATAAGAGATGGCTTAAGGGGACAAATAGCGAAGTGCAATGTGCAGAGTATCCCTACCAGTATTGATTTATATTCACAGGCAAGGGAATGTTACAACTTGACTTGCTATTTAATAATGTCACTGGCTTTATAAATATGTAATATAGAGATAATGGGAAGAAAGTAGATCCTCTCCAAGTCTGGCATTTTCAAATCACTAGTCCATTATGGATTTCATCACAAACACCATTTCTATCTAAAAGTCATGAAGGTATGTGTATTGCACAGTCAGGTAGCGTGAACAGCACTTCGAGTGTTTTTTGTTTTGTTGACATTCTCCAAATGAGCTTGATATTTGACTATTTTATTTAGTTCAACTCTAAAATATTTCAGGAAGTTGTTAAGCATTAATTTTGTGCTTTCATTTTTTTTTCTATTTTTTTTTCCTAATACTTGATAGTTTAGAACAGATGGTTTTGAAGATATCTGATTTCAGGCTCCAGTGCTAGCAGTAGGTCCTTAAAGTTCTGAAATCATCTTTAGAAAATAGTCTTTGAAAGGTTTACTCGATTAACCATCTTGTTTTGGAGTACAAGTTGTAACTGCAAATGCAGTTTCATCTACATTTAAGATAAATTTGCGGTCACACAAATCATAGTAATGGTGATTTTTCACAGCTGTAAAAGGTCGGTGCAAGCTCAAAACCTTATCCAACATGGAGTGTTTTCATGAGACTTATTGCCAAAGTAGGTACAGAGAGGCTTTTTGTTTCTAGTATCACCGATGATTTAGTTGATCAGAGTGAGAGCAGGGTGGTGATTTATAATTGACAGATTGAGCGATGGTCTTTCTGTCAGACAGTATTAGGTGTGGATGAAAGGTCAGTGAATGCCACTACAGTTTTTGGTTGCTTTTGGTAGCAAAGCATCTACATGGAAGTCAGGGTTAGAATTTCACCACAGTACAAGTGTTTTAACCCTTCCTGAGCCAACTCCAAATGGAACTGCTGTAGTGGGTATTAAATGGAAGTAGTCGTCATTAGCTGGGGTCAGTTGTCATCTTACCTTCAGAACGGCTGTAAATTTTCTCCCTTGTGCCTTTCAAATATGTGTAGTGATTGTCTGTTAAAAAAACTTTGGCAGTCAAAATCTTCCTTTCAAACCAAAGTACCTGAAGAATTCTTTAAAAATGCCACTGAGTCCAGCAATCTTTTTATTTATCTCCACAATGAAAAGGGAGCTGAAAATACAGCAAGTGTTTGACACCATGATGGAGTTCTTTAGATGCATTCTCAGGCAGGATTTGTTTGCTGCTGCCTTTAAGTTTATGATGAACTGCGTGCATCAGCAATCAGATTTTCTTGTAGTTGTTTTTAGGTCTTACGGTATGCAGCATCTGCTAAGTAGAAGAGATTTCAGGCTTTGCAGCTTCACTTTGCAAAGCCAATACTCTGTGGTCTTCCATTCTTACTTTGTCTGCTTAAATCTTGTCAAGCTTTCTCTGAATTTCTGTGAAATCATACCAGTTATAATTAGTGAATGCCCCTTTAAAGCTCCATTACATACTCCTTAGGGTTTGGCAGCGTACAACAGATTCTGGTTTTCCAAAGAGGCCTGCAAAACACTTGTTCTCTGACATTAACAGAAATATGATCTGGCATGATATATCTATAAAGATAGCTGCACTTAGTGTAGCAGGTTTTTAAGTCACTGATGTGGCCTGTATGTAGCTTAATGCTGACAAAACTGGAAATGGCCATTACCCTCTCCAGGATTGCTGATGCTTGCTGAAACGATGTTCCTGATTTTTATTGTGGCATATTATTCTCTGTGGTGTATTACCTGAGCAAATCCCTAGGTTTATCTCTTACAAAGGTAGTTAAGTTTTGTGTCTGATGGCGATGTACAGACAGAATGAAATTGGCTTTTGCTGTGAGGTTTTCTGTCTCCCAGGGATGCTGTTCAGAACAGTCCTTTCCCATCCAACACGAGATCATCAGCTTTCCCTGGAAGGAGCCACTGTTCTCACTGCGCTTCTCATCAGAGATGTCATAGCTGAGATAATGTTCCAGTTGTGTTTCATGCTAAAGCACTAAGCACCACGAAAACTGTCCCAGAGAGATTAGCTGGTGCTTTACTGAAACATAACTGGTTTAATGGAATCTGTAAGATTAATATATGGGTATGCTTTGGTTTTCACACGTAGTGATTTAGTAAGAAGCTCAGTCTTAGTGGTGAAATTAGCTTTGCCTAAACAAGTGCAGCTGTACTTGTCTTAAGCTTGTACATCTCAGCTAATTCTTGCTCACAATTTTTGCTTTTGTGGTAATTCTCAGCTACATAATTCTTATTCAACCTAATGCTCAGGTTGAAGTCAGTGAAGTGGGAAGGAGAGTCACTTGCTCAGAGCTTGCAGCCTCAAACACCGGAAATTTGATTTTGTTGCCAGCTCAGCCACAAGTTCAAAACCGCACGAATAATTCTCTTTCTGGTACTTTGATTCACTCTCTGTGAAATAATACTACTTGCATAAATGACTGTAATTTTAAGGGCAAAGCATACTCAGCTGTACTTTATAAAACAATGCACAATATAGCTTCCAGTGGTANTTTTTTTTTTTTTTTTTTTCTTCTGTGACACCATTCTGGATTTTGCCCTTGATCATAAAGCCTATGTGAATGTTTAAACATTTGCTTCCATTATTCTTTTACTTGTGCTTTAACTGTGCTTGATACCTGTATTGTTTTGCACTGTAAGAGAAAGGAGCTTGGAATCCTGTGTTTATTCATTCCTGTGTGCTTATCCAGATAGATTATTACACAGTAAAAGTAGTATCAGTTCCATTCTACTAAAACCATTGAGAGAAAGCTTGACATAGAAAAATAACCTTTGACATTCAACGTCATTCGGAAGACACTTTGCCATTTTAAATATCTGAAAATCTGTTTCTTAAAGAAAGCTAAGAAAATACTGTTGGCCAAGTAAAATATCTTCCAGAGTAAGGAATAATATGTTTATATATCCTCAGTATGCATATTAGAGTCATAAAGAAGGACACAAAGTACCGCCTTTTGCTTTTCCACAACACCCTTTTGGCTCTGATTAGACGTAACCAGTTAAGATTAGCACACAAACAAAAGAAATTTCCTACAGATGGCATGAAAAGTGTCTTCAGATGCACGTTTCACAATAGCTTGCTGTTATGTTGTTTGTTGCTGTAGATGTGAGAAACATCAAAAGCAATTTAAAACTCCAGCAATCCTGGCTCTGTTGAATCCCCAAATAATGTCTGAACACCTACACAATAGTGTCTCAAAACAAAACATTACCTTTCTCGGAGTGATTGGTTTGACAGAGGAATGTCTCTGTGTTGTGTATCTCCAGCATGTATCACTGAAATGAAGTAAATTTACAAATGGGGTCTTTGTAGATAGAAGTTTCAACTGTAATAACAGCATCAGGAGATCTGTTTGCTGTTTATTTAGGAAAGGAATTTAAAGCCCATGCTGTACTGAGTTATTCAGCAGCAATTGTATAGCTTTTAGTTAAGATGTGCTTTAGAGCTAACAACCCAAATACTCTGCTGTGAGAAGCGCCCTCCAAGAGACAAGGGCACTCAGAACGAAGCTGTTTGGTGAGGTCCCCGAATCCTTACTCTGGTTCTGACTTCTGTTAGCTGGAGAAAGCTCTGAGTGAGCATGGAAGTCCAGTTGATCTGTGCTCAGTCATCAGCAGCATGGAAGTTTCTGGGAAACTCCTTGACAGTTTCCCAATCCTATATTGATGGGGCTGTGCCCAGTTATCCTGCTGCTGCTTGCCTGCTCTCACAGCCAGGGCTTCCTTCCCTTCGCAAAGCCTTGGTGATTCTGAAGGCTTTTGGTGAGGTCCAGAGGAGCCGAGTGGAGGGCACTGCAGAGGTAACCAACCAACTGCTGCCTCCTGCAGCAGGAAGGGACGTAGCTCCCCAGCTATTTCAGGCCAATGATTTTATTTCAGGGTTCCAAGATCAGATTCAATATGTGATTATGGTGTTAAGAGTTTGTAGAGGGGAAAAGGACATTACTGCCAAATTCATGTGTTCAGAAGTCAACAGTCAGGATTTGAAAACAAACAAACAAAAAAACCCACACCAAAACAAAACCAGACTTTTATTCTAAGGATTCCTCTATTTAACTACCCATTTTGGAACCTGTATGGAGCACTTAGTTTAGCTTTTTAAGCTTTTATTTTTGCAGACACAATAGCTGGAAACTTCCTGATTTAAAAAAGTTAAAAGTGACAAGCAGAATTCTCAGCTGGAGATTAAAAAGTGCCAAATCCCTCTAAAACTTCATTTCCAGAGTTGTCATCTTGAAACAAAATGCATTTCGTGTATATTGAAACGTTTTTGAAAATGAGTGGAAAAGAAAATTGGAGCAGGAGGGAGGAAATAATATTGCCGTAGGTAGACAACTCGCATGGATGCCTCAAGCATGGTTTCAGGTATGTCAGTCATGTGGGAGTGTGTCATTATATTGCTCTGAAAGGCTTTAAGGTAGTCTTTTTTTATTCTACATAAATATTAATATTGTTTAGACCGGAATCATTTATAATTAAGGCACTGAGCTGTTCTTACTGTTTTTCTTTCTCCTGTTCAGTGCTGATATAATTGGTTTCTGTCAGGATAGACTGTGCTTGGACGCTACTCCATGTACCTGGTGCAATTACTTCATGATCACTTGAATCCTGTGAACGACTTGGAATAAGAAAGTTTTTAATTTGTATCAGGCACTTTTTTGACTAAGGTTAGGATGAGTAGGCACTGTAAAAGTATAAATTCTATTGGCATTAAATTCTATACGTTGGGTTTCCTGTTAGAATTTTGAAAGAGTTTACCTGTGTAAATGAAAATCTGCTCTTACCCAGTCTGCAGCACACACTGTTCACTCCGCTCTTTAGATGAGCTCTTTTGATACGATTTAACTATTCTGTGGCACTTACTTAACCTAATTTAAGATAATCTCTCAACCTCTTGAAGTGTTTTTCTGATAGTCTATAAGAACTTGGAGTCTGACAGAAGATGATGCAGCTTCTGTACCTTCTGGTACGCCTAAGTGTCCATCACTCTTAACAGTGACTTGCACGCAGAGTGAGTGCCTGAGTTATTTATTTTAGGAGTTATTTAAAGACTTTCTCATTTTCTTGTCGTTCTACTTAACTTGAAAAAGGTCAGTCTGCTTTCCTAAAGAACAAAAGATATTTTTCACTTCTGGAGCAGTTTAATAAATAGCTGATTAATTGTATATGTACCAGACCAGACAACCTTTATATTGGTTTCTTTGGGTTGTTTTTCTTCATTAGTACTCATAGATATGAGTATCCGCCAGGCCCCTTCTGTTTTATTTTTATTTTCTACCTTTTATTTTCTTCTGTTTTCCTGTGAACATTCTCTGTTTTTATGAAGATGACTAAATGCAACCAGTCTCATTTATGCAATCTTCCTTCATGTCATTTCAGGCATCCCTGAAAGGTGCTATCACTCTTATTATTTATTCAAGGATCTGAAGCCATTTCTGAAAAATGAATAAATTACTCTGTCATCATTTTTTTAGGAAAACTTTGAAAACCACTAAAATAAGTGAGTAGGGAAACCATTAGGAATAATGGAGCTTCATTTAACATAGCTGTGATAGCTTCAGGACATGATTCCCTCCCAAGGCTTTGAAATTCCTTGTGGATATTGCTGCCAGAGTTTATTATTGTAAAAGTGATGCAGTCAGATACTGTGGAACTGAATGTCTTAGGAGACATTTGGCAGAAATGCACTCTGCAAAGTAATGCTGAATACTTGCAATCAAGTATCAAACAAAAGGTGGTTGAATGAACTGAGCACTGACTAATGTGAAAGAAACAGACAAAGCAAGGTAGGAAAAAGTTACTTGTGTAATGGAAGTTGGTAAAACTTCAGTTTTTTGTTGTTGTTGTGTTTTTTGTTTGTATTATTTATACCAGTGTTTTGAACAGTTGTGTTGAAAGCTTTATTTCAAAGATTGCAGATATAACTAAAATGGAAGGAACATCAAATATTGAACAACACAGCCTTGGGAAGATAACTTTAAGTACCTGAGCTGATAGATAGCATTTGAGGCTAAGATTAAAAAAAAGACAAACTGTAAGTAAGACCGTCTTTGGCCATTTTAGCTTAGAAGTGGAGAGGCAGATGCATTTGGAGATGATTGCTCCTGAGTTACATTTGTTACAGTGTGTGAGAACTGCCTTCCCAAACTATTTATGGGAATCTTAGGTTTAGCCTGTTTTCTTAAGGTGACCATGTTGCCCTTCACCAACGCAAAATCCATTTGCACAGGTAAGAAATTAGAACAGTGCTTAGGCTCAAAATCAGTGCTCTTAATGAAGCAAACCAAGACTTCTACCTATTAATTCAGTGTACTGACTGGGGACTCCTTAATATATTTTCAGATCATAAATTAAAAGCTGAAAGTCCACTCATTTCTAGAAGATAACATGGAATGCTTGCTCCTTACTGAATATAGACTCAGAAATAATATATCAACATGGAGATTTTTTTTTTAAGTAATCTCTTCAAATTAGTGCTGGAAACAATGGAAATTCTNAGAAGATAACATGGAATGCTTGCTCCTTACTGAATATAGACTCAGAGATAATATATCAACATGGAGATTTTTTTTTTTAAGTAATCTCTTCAAATTAGTGCTGGAAACAATGGAAATTCTATACAGAATAAGAATAAGGCAGTCTTAACTATATGTTCTTTTGGGTTCATTATTCTGAAATGGGCACTGAGGATCATGGTTCTTTGCCATTGTGATGGCTGAAGCCAGGAGTGGTAGGTTCCCATCCTAGGTAGGCTGTGAACCAGCTGGATGGCTGGGCACATCTGTGTCTGTGGAAATGCTCAAAAGCCAAGTGGGCACATCACTGGACAACCTAGTCTGACCGGATCTCATTTGGGCATTGTGTGGGTCTGGAGGTCCCTTCCAATCTAGATCATTTGGAAATAGTAAATTAGCTGTAATTAGACATGTGCTCTTGCATTTTCAACCTCAGCTGGATGCTATCCTGAATCTCAGTTTTTAAAACCATTTTCAGGCCATGTAGAATCACCAAAAGAACTGTAAGCTGATATGATAGCCTGTGTGCATTATGCAGGGATTGCTTGTTCTCTCAATTAAATATGAATAATCACCAACTGTCTCAAATTTCGGGATCCAAACCTGCTTGAACATATACCAGCAGTTGTCTGTAGTACTTTAGACAAAACTCCTTTGTCACTCCCTATATGCATTTAAATCTCTGCTCCTCTCAGCCTCCTTTGAAACCAATTGGTGCAGTAAGTTTTCTGAGGTACAGTCCTACTGGCTGAGGCAAAATAGAGCAAACAATTTAGATTTAATAATCTAGCTCTTTAAAATGTCTCCTTATGAGACATTTTAAATAGAAGAGTTTCTCTTAAAATTAATCTAGGAATTATTTTCTGTTGTCAGATGAGTCTTTTCTTCAGGCTTGCAGTTTTCAGATATATTGCCTATACAATACAGAATGGGTATTGTATTTTACAGAATTATCAGTTGATATGTATCATCATTTAATAAAATAGTACTGCAGATATCTCTTTTGCAAAACACATCTACAGTCTCAGCAGAACCTGTGAGTTAAGATATAACCATTATAAAAACAAACCAGTTTCAGAGGAAATCAAAATAAATTACTACAGTGAAAAACTGACACTGTTTTTCTGGATTTATATTCAGCAGTTTTACTCTTTATCTGCTGAGTAACTGAGACATGCGTTTTATGAGGACAATCCTGATCGTGGTTCTCAGAAATAATACGGAAATTCTTCAGAATGCTGTTTTAGAAATATGAAAATGGCAAAACTGGGAAAAGCAGAACAGATGTTTCACATTTTAAAAGAAGGGAGGTGGGCTAAATAAGAGTAATGATGTGGAAAGAACCTGGAAAGATCTTATAAGGGAAACAAAGGTAATATGAAAAGTGAATTGAACGAGGAGTGGTGACTCAGGAATTTTTAATCCTTTTTCCAAGTGACAAAGATTGGAATGCTGATGGTTATTTGACTAAGCACTATGGTGATCTTATGAATCTCCATGGCAAATTATTTGCAGAAACCTTCACTTCATTTTGAAATGAGGATCCTAAATCAACTGCTTGGTCCCGCTGAAATAAGTGTAAAAATTCCTCTCCTACAGGATAAAAAGGTATGCTCCTCAGGCTCTTGTCTGTCCCGCTGGTGCCAAGCACACTGAAATACTCAAATCTGCACACTGTTCTTGTGCATTGTTCAAGCTGTTCTGCTCCACCTGGTGTTTGCACCATTGCTATCAGTGCATTGTTTAAAAGTATGACTGACTAAAATATGCAAATGTCTTTTCACCATAGTGCCGAGTTCAATGAAAAGCAAATGAAAAGTTAATTCTTCTCTAATTCTCCTATAAACAATGACCACATTAAATTCATTTTCATATTACACCAGCTCAGTGAAGAACTTATTTTCGTTTATTCTGTATCAGTCTTATTTTTCCCATTACAATGAATTTTAAATATACATGTATATATATATATATTTCAGAGAGTCTGTGCAGTGAGTGAAAGGCAAAACCAGGAAAAAAAAAAATTTGGCATTCAGATCCATGCTGTCATGCATGCATAAGCTTTCAGAAATTGTACTATTGGAAGTTGAGATAAAAGAATTTATTTCTCTTTGCAGAGATAATTTTGAACAATTCCTCTCTTTCTCTAAAGCAAATGTTGACAATAGAATATTTGATCTTCAAAAACTAATGCACACGAATTTAACTGATGTGAGTAATTCAGCTAAACTCAGTGGGAGTCATCACTGAAAGTTAAACACACACAAATATCTCGACTAAAGATCATGCACATGGTAAGTGTAGTGGCATAGTCTGAAAATTCAGTTTTTCAAAAGATATAATGGAAATGCTGTCTTATCAAAT
>VXAV01003797.1:482858-501329 GCA_013399715.1 Alectura lathami | reverse complement strand
GTTTTCTATTTGTATTACTGCTGTAAATGAAATCTGATATTAGCTTTTCAGGTGATACAACCATCCAGGATACAAATTTGAGGATACAGTTATTTCCCTTGTGGTAATAGACAATCATATCTTTACCAATACTTTATTAATATTAATAATAAAAACATGTACTAGTAGCTGTATTAAAAGCTGTAGAAGTAATAATTGTCGGCATATATTTATTAGCATATTTACTGGACAGCTTATAAAAATACTTTGAAAAACACCATCTCACAAAAGGTGCTTTTTCTGTGTTCTGCATGTGTGACCAGTGACTCACAAGAGTGCTCTGTAGAGGTGGCACACTCTCTCAGCACTTAGTTCGAGGTTTCTGAAACCCTTGTGCTCATTTGCGAAGGTTGACTCACAAATGTGTTTTAGCATCTGGATCATGATGCACCTCTGTGCCTCAGGGCTTACTTTATAGTCTAACTGAAAAGAGGTGAATACTATTACTTAAATACCATGTGGGAGTAGAAACTTTCTGTAAACTTAGGTTTCATACTATACTCAGTTATATAGACCCTGACTACTCCCTTTGTTTTGGATGAAAATCAGAAGTATGGGTAGGAAAATAAACTTTTCTGAAGGAAGTGTGGTAAGCAAACTGTTAACACCTTGAACCCGTTTCAAGTCCCTGTGGAGATGGCTTCATATTCAGGAAGTTCAGTTTGGATTTGAAGCTTAGGGCAAAGACTTGCCAACTTGTCATGGTTTTGGTTTCAGTGCCTTTCCTGTCAGTATTGGTGTCTCACATTCTTGTGAGATGCGCTGATCTGAGCAGGACAGCATCAGTTATCACGGTCAAGTACGTTTTTCATATGCTTTGGGTACCACAAAAGAGAGGCAAAGCGAGTTTTCCAAGTTGTGGAACAGCGAGGTACTCCTTTCAAGCAAGTCCCAGCAATCCTGAAGCTCTCATTTACGTAAGAGTGATTTGGAGAACCTGAATAACTGCGAGTAAGAATAAGAGTCTATATAGTTCAATATTTAAAAATAAAAATCCATAAATCAAAACATTAAATAGAAAATCTGTTCTGTTATAGTTTGATTATTTTTTATTTTTAACTTAGGGGCAGTGGCAATAACCATTGTAACGACCCAAGGAATCACAGGCTCGTGCAGATTACCAAGTTAGCAGCAGGTACTGTAGCACGGCAGTATATGGCATGGACCCTGCAGTCTCTGGACAGCGTGCAGAAAATGAGTATTATTAGTAACAGTCGTGCCAAATTTCTTTATGGTTGGTAATACTCGGCCTCTAAATATCTCTTCTGGAAAATGCCATAGTCCACGTGATGCTTCTGGGCTGAGGCTGTTGGGCCAGGTGCTCCAGCCATGCTGGACCCAAAGTCAAGGTCTGGACTAGGAAATCAAATATTTTCTCCTCATCCTGATGGCAGCTGGCACAAAACAGTGCCCAGCAAGGTTTTAAACACGCTATTAATTTTCTTACTCTCCACAACATTGCCTGGATAGCGCCTGCTCTGCGCTGCTCAGCTGCCTCTAGCTGGAGGCAATCTGTTGTGGCTTCTACTCCCTTGTGAGTTTCCTGGTACTTAGTGGTGTTGATTTTGTACTTGTGCACTTTCTGAAATGGGTGTATGAAGTCTCTATCTCTGTTTCATAACTGAATGTACATTTTCATGAAGTTTATAGAAGCATAATTACCTCTGAGACTGCTGTTGTATTGTCCCCTGTGGCTGAAACTCTTTATCAGGTTCAGAAGTTATTTGGAGGGAATCAACAAATAAAAATAAAGAAACATACACAAACAGACCATGATTACATAAGCAGTGTTTCCTTGGGAAATCACGATGAAAGATCACTACGGAACATTACACATATTTTTCACAGTTGACCCAGAACAAAAGCACGCCAGGCAGTGAGACTTCCACAGCGACCGTTTTACGGAAACTTGATGTTATAATTTCCTAGCATTCCTGGACACATGTCTAGATGAAGAAAAATACCACTGAAATATTTTTAAGAATTTATTTTTTGTTTTAATTTTTTTTTTTGAGTGTGTAGGCCAGCCTTATTAGACCAGGTCTCGCTTACATTTTGTGTACCTTTATGAAGTTATGTGGTATTGTAAGGTTACCAACTTTGCAGTCACATGCTGTCTTCATTTATTATTAAATAAGATTGAATGAAAACTTGTTTTTGGTAGATCTCAGTATAATGGCTTTCTGCAACTGTATTGTGCTATGCAACTGCAGTAATAACACATTAACTTGAGAGAATGAAAGGGCAGCAAAGGCAAGCACAATGAATTAGACCATAGAGGGAAAAAAAAAGTTGTTAAACAGCCGGTATACATTTCAATATTCTGAAGTGCTTCTTATAACATACAATTTACATTCTCCAAATTACTGGCCACTTCACATTTTTTCCTGCCTGTACTTTTCAAATGTGCATCTACACGTGCAGAAACAGAGATGTACTTCTTAGGCTCTGCAAAAGATTGGAAAGATGGTTAAAGAAATGCTGAAGCAAAATGTCAACAAATAAGCCATCTTTAAAGTTAGAAACTTCATAAATTAAATTTTGAATTACTTGTTCTGTTTTGGGGAATGTTTAGTAGTAGGTAAATACTCGCTGTTGTAAGCTAGTATTTTGTAATGGCGTCCAGGATTTGATTGCACAAGCCTTTTTATCCTTTTTTTTTTTTTCTTAAGAACTTGACCATAACTTCATGCAAACACTTTAAACAGAGTGGATTAATTAATCTTGGAAACCTCAGGTAACCACATTAATTAATCTCAAATACTGCCTGGATATGTTTTGAGAATGCTGTGATGTTAGTCGGGGAGAGGGCTGTTTTAATACTCGTTTCTTAGAGCTCTCTGTTGTGTAAGTAGTCACAGCATGATTGAAACTATTCATTTTTACTTATTTTTTGTATTTGGAGAAATAAGGAGGAAAATCAGTACAGGTTTATTTCAAGCAGCTGAAAGTCTTCTTGACATTCTTTCTTGTTTTTCAAATCCCACATGGATTTAGTAAATTCTCTCATTCTAGTTGATAACTATAACAAATGAGCTTTTTGTTTAAATTCACCTTCAGTATTCATGAAGAGTGAAAGTACAAAAGCTCCAACAATTATTTTTCCTTGTCTAGCAATGTGTCTAGGAGTCCCGGGGGAATCTAAGCAATTTTTCATTTTAAATTTCTTATTGTTTTGGCTTGTAGTAATTGTTTGCAAAAATCTCATTACGCTCTATTACTAAATGAAGTGGTTGAGCATATCCCAGCAGGTGAGGGAGGTTGGGAACAGTCCTTTGGAATTCTGTTTCTCCTGGAGCGAGACTATCTGTACTTTGTGCATTCCCTCTAATCTGTGCTGAAAACAATTTCTGTACCTCAGGTACCTCTGGGTGCTCACTGAACTTGAGTTACCCTTTTAGTCTTGGTGTATGATTGAGAGATCACTACAGTGATGTTAGCTAAGCAGGGTGATAGATGAAAATTCTCATTCAACATTTATTGCCATTTATTTATTTATTTTAAAGTGTAAAAGCTAAGTATGTGCATTTGGGGGATGGGGTGAGGGACAACAGAAAAACCCAGCACCACCTCCAAATTCTCCAATCTTCAGATATTATTATGCCTTAGTTTGCAGTATCAATAAGAGATGTTGCGTTATATCAGGAGTTATAAAACTATTGTTATTATGACTGTCAGAAACAGAAGAGTTAGCGATTAAAAAGAGAATTACATTACCCTCTTTCTAATAGGCATAGGTACTGTAAGTCTTGCAAGCATGCTGTGACTGTCAAGGAACTTGTAATCTGACAGAAAGATAATGTATTTTTTTTTTCCTCTAGTCAATTGTTATTTTTCAGCACAAAGTCACAATACAGACTATTAAACATCACATACCTAACACTGTAGAGGATGAGACAACAGGAAAGTACTCTGTATGTATACTTGTGTTGAGCTTCTACAGCATAACACTAAAAGAAAGCAGTAATGCCCAAGAGAGGAGCTGCTTCCTTTTGCCATTTAAAACAGCAGCAATTAACTCCGGAAAAACTGGTTAGCAAGGTCAGTGCCATAGTTTTAGTGCAAGGAGTCCGGAACCAAGTATGCTTTCCATCTTTTCTTTCTACCTTTAGCCAGTTGTTTATTTATCTTCAAAGCTTTCATTTCTCTGGGTCTTGTGATATTTTCCCCTCTGATGGAAACGACATGGGCTACCATGTCTGTGCTCTTAATTCTCCTCTTCATAGTGAGACGTAGCGCTTGCCAGGGCTGCATTCCCTCGCAGGCGCCGCTCGTTTGCCTGCTGGGAATTTATGCCATGCTGGGCGTGCTGCTGGGGTTGCATTCCTCCAGTCCTGGCGTCAGGCTATGGTTTCAGCCTCGGCACGGGGTTGCCAGCTGCCGCTATGTATGCGGTATGGTAATGGTATTTAAGGCGTCCGTGGTTTGTCAGGTTCCATTGCTGTGCTTGTGAGTGTAACTATGTGCATTTTTTTCCCCCCAACAAAACAGATTTCTGTTGGAAATGCTAGCATGCCAGTATAAAAACATTTTTCTAGGGACACAGCAATTTAAGGAACATCTTTGTCAAAGACGTCAGTGCTTCATTTCGAGTCTGTACCGTTTTGTTCTTACACAGCAGAATCCTTTTGCAGTGATGAAGCTGAACTATGCTGAGGACTGAAGCAAGCTGTATACCTTTTCTATGAAGAAACAGCATACTGATTGTTCAGGGAAAACGGAAGTGTGGTTTAGGGTCAGCTTGTACACAGTCACACAGCAGCATGCTGGGTGCCAAGCTGTTAGCATGAGCTGGTAACAACTGAGCTAGTCTTACAAAGTGAGCTCTGAGTTGCTAGCAGAGCCCTTGTGTCCAGTGTTTTGTGGTTGCAGTAGCTGTAAGCTATTGTTTATAAGTGGAATAATGTCTTCAAACTTCAAAAAGTATTGTAATTATTTTTTCTATCTATACGCAATGCAGTCCTTAGCATCTTTGCTGTTAAGAGCAAAGGTGGTTGCCTCATGTGGACATACCTGGACATAAAATGTGAGAGGCCTCCAGTCTTGCACAGAAACATCTCCCCCATGCCATGGTGTGCCTCTGGTATCAGGAAGAAAAGCTCCAATCTCCATCCTTCCCTCCCGCCAGAGCTTTCTGGGCTCTACTCATTCACTTGTTTATCAATTAACAGACATTTCTCATTTGCTTATTCATAGAAAAACAATAATGCAGAAAATTCATTCTCCTCCAAAAGGTCTGCAGACCTGTGAGGTCTCTGATGAAAACCTGCTATCACTCACTTGTATCAGGGTAGTGCGTAAATCTGCCAGTGACCCTTGGAGATTGTTGCCATTGGAACTTTTGGGGGTGCCTGCAGAATACATAGCTCATTCTCTGACTCTCGTATTTCACCAAGAATCTCTGAGGAGATTAAACAAAAAATAAACAGAATGTACTTGAAGTAGAAGGAAAGGCTATGTTTTATGCCAACTGATTTTTTTTTTTTTTAAATAATAATAATACAAACCCCGGATGAGTTGTCTGAAATAGTTAGGAAAGCTGATGTAATGTAACAGGTGTGGGCAGTTTTTCTCCCCGCTTCTTAATATAGACAGAATTGATTAGTTGGGCATAGCATAGTGCTGCGTGTGTCAAGTAGGTACAAAATGGTTGTTCTCACGAGAAAATTGCAGGCAGACAGCACATGATAAGCTGTCTTGTGTTAACACAAATTGCCTCGTTCTTGAAATGGAAAGTGACTGGGAGAGCTATAGAGGATGTTTGTGTAGTCCGAGCTATGCACATATTCTGTGGAAAAAAAGAATTACAAAATTCCTCTATGGTCTACTTTAGGAAATGTTTTGTTGAGAGAGAAACATTGTACAGGAATAAAAATGTGTGTCTATCACCTTGTGTACTTGAGTGAATAAATGAGAATTATTCTTTGCTATGATAGTGAGCTTCATTTCGTATAAATAAGCAGTTTTAGTTAAAAATAAGCCACTTGAGTTAGCATAATGCAAGCAACTTGTTGAAGCATAAATAAAATGGTTTTATCATGCTTTTTATAACCCAGAAAACTGCCAAGGGGGCAGCCTGAAACTCTTCAAATCAATGCATTTTGGTCTATGAAAAAAGCTGAAATGCTAAATCAGGAAAAATTATGTTAGTTGTAGGTACCTGGAAAAAAAAAAAATTAAAAAGCATGCCCTGTCAACTGTAGCTGCAACACTTCTGCTCTGATGCTGTAATTACTGGCCAGTGAAAGAAACTTTTACTGCTAATGCATGTTCCCCAAAGACACGATGCATTTGTTATTTTCAGTGTGTTCTATTTTTTTGATGTTCGATATTCACGTTTGTGTCAATGCAAAGTAATTTAATACTTTTTAAAAGGCCTTAAAGACATGCTTTTCAGCTGAAATGAGAATTTAAAGTACATTGTGTTCAGAACAAAGCAGTATTTTCTGCACTGTGTCAGCAGCTAAGTTGAGCATTTGATAGCTTTTTCCCCTTTGTACCATTAATTGCTTTTAGGTATTTCTGAGAAGTGGTAGCGCCTCACAAGGGACAATTCTCCCAGCTGAGTGAAGTTTAAGTACTGTATTAAGCTTTCCTACTGTACAGAGTTATGTGAACTTACAAAAATATTTAGGAATGTGAGAGCAGAATGGGTTGCAGCCAGGCTATTTCCAGGGATAAAAAGAATATTTGTTCAGTGCTCCCTCCCATCATACACACCATAAACCAGCCATGCCGTTAATTGCTTTCCAGAATTCCATTAAGTACACTGAAACTTCACTTCAAAATAATGTCACTTAAACTTATAATGTGTCAGAGAAGGTGAAGTTGTAATGTGTCATGTTTNGGGTGAGTTTTTATGTGTCATTTTTTTTTTTTTTTTTTTTTAATTTTCTTTTTATGTTTCTTTGCCACTGGAACAAATAAATCCTTACCAGTTGAAATCTGTCAGTTCTTTTAACCGAGGTTGTGCCAGCAAGGTGCACCAGCGCAGCCACCTGATATTTTTCAGTACCTCACCAGTTCAGGTTGCCAGCCTATATTATGTGACACCCTCTCTCCTGGCCTTTTTAGCATTTTAATGGAAAAGGAGGAGCAGCAGGGTAACCTCCAGAAGCCAGGTCCTGCATCAAACAAGAAGTCAAAAATTGTTGCTGGTTCTTGCAGTTGCCTAGAGAGGCTTCAACTGTGATGATGTGAAAATTCATGTCACAGGCTGTGATTTCTAACTTTATCAAACCCCATCCAGGCATAGAACCCCCTCCTGTAGCAGCTGCAAACAGCATTTTGAGCAAACAATTTGAAGGCTGCTCCAGATATTTTTTTTTCTGTAATACCTAAACTTTTTTTTTTTTTTTGCATTTTTTTTACATTTTCTAAGCTGTAGTCTAAATATGCTTAATGGCCTACTTTTACCCATATTATTTTATATTACTGTTTTCCTTTTAACTGAAATGAATCCCTTTCTCATTGTAGTGTTCTCCACTAATAAAGAATGCTGTAATATTTGCCTTCTTTGGCAAAGCAAACCAAAAATAGGATAATCTCAATGACATCATTTAACATAACCATGAAGTGTTTATATTTATGGGCACAAAGCCTGAAATGTATCTTAGAGTAAGATTATTATCTGCAAAGATTTATTTTGTATCCAGTGACAACATATATGTTTTAAAAATAGTTTTAATGGATTTGCATCCTGTTCATTGAGTACTCAGACAAGTAAAATTTCAGCTTAGTTTAACATCCAAAAGTTATGTTCATACTGTAAAGCTCACATACAGCTGAATAAAAGGAAGACCCTTCCTGGGTACCTACATGCAGTAAATACTCTCTGGAAATGCACTGGGATGTTAGGGCTTATGAGATCTGTAAAATGCTGCTTTCTCTGGTCTTGTGTAACCTGCAAGTGCTGACTGAATTGTCGTGAAACTTGAAAGCTCCCTGCTGACACTGAATTGATTCCTACTTTCCTCTTATTTCTATGTCTGTTCTCCCTGAATGTTGACATTATTGGTGGGGGAAGTTGGTTTCTTTTTGCTGTTTCTAGAACTGTGAATTCAGGAAATTAAACATTTTAAAAAAATTATTTAAACTGTCCTCTGATAGAGGATGTAATACAAAGCTTTGTTACAGACTTTGTCTCCTGATTTCCTGAGTTCAGGTGTGTGGGCAGAGTTCTGTGATGATCACTTTGCAGTTTATTTATGTAAATCAAGTGAAATGTTTTTTCTTCAGAAGCAAAACTAGACGTCTCATTTTTATTTTTTCCTTCTTGCCTCTGTTATTCCACAGCAGCTGCTCCCTGGTTTCATACACGAGTCTGCTCGTGTATTCAGATTCTCTGCCTGTCAGAGGAGAAAATTCATCTTAGCTAATAGCTCTGATGTAATTTCTCCTTCATTCAGCCATTTCCTACTTTTCCACTTGCCTCCAGCTAATTTATGTTAAGCAGTGACAACAAAAGTAAAAACATTTAGTGTAAGTAGAAAAGTAGTATGATGAAACCATAACTACTATCAGAGGGGTGGAGCATGCACATGGAATGTCGGAAGGCACCTGCCTGTTTGGAAAAGGTTAGCAACATGTTGCACGTGTGGAAATGATCTTTATACAGACCTTCTTCTTTCAATCCTATTGACATAATGAAATTTCTGGTCTTTCCACCTCTGTTTTGGGTCACTGTGCTAATGGATGTATGTGATAATTCCCAATGGTTCTCTGATTTTTTTTTTTTAATAGGTGAAATATTAGTTTCTTAGGCATGTGTTTCCTATAGGATCATTTAAAAAAAAAAAAAAGTTCTGTCATATGTCATTGTATTTTTGTCCCTGCTTCCTCCTTTCTACTTAGTCATGTAGGAAATAACCTACCAATGCAGATACTTCTGCATGTAGTCTTAAATATCTGAATAACTATTTAAAGAGCTCTGTCTGTATGTACAAAGTCCCATATCATTTCTTACTTTTAGCTTTTTCCCCATATCCATTAAAACATTTAGTGTGAAAATTCCTCAGTAAAAGAATTAGATTTTAATTCTGACGTGAGTTAACCCAGGTTTCGTACCTTCAGCCTACCTAATGCCTCTCAGTAGCCCTCGTGTCTTTCCACACCTCATGCTGTGGAGATGCATGTCTTCCCTAACGCTCAGCCTCTTTGACAGGAACTGCCCATGTTTCTTCAGAAAACATAGCGGGCGTGCTGCTGAGCAGCCATTTCATTAGCAAACATTTCAGGAAGAAAGATAATTTCAGGCTGAGAAGCGAAGCCATCTCTCTGGTTAAGGTCTACAAAGAATATAATGCTATAATTTACCAGGCAAGTCTACTGAACATGTGAAGCTAAGCACGTGCCAGCAATCGGAGCATGAGCTCTTCAGGACTCTGGGCTCATGCCAACATATGCAAGAGCCCGTACAGGCATGTCATTGTCATCGTTGATGTTACTTCAGCTTGTACGACTTGCGAGCACGTGGTCTGCCACGCTTTCTTTTGCTGAGTGAGCTTAGCAAATACCTTTCCTCAAATATTTGGTGTGAGGTCTGATCTTTAGTGGTTTTGATGAACAGTAGAGAATTAGCCATGTGATTCTTTTTTTATTTATTTTAATGCTTGCATGTTTCAGAGGTTGTAAATCTGTAGTGAAGTTACTGGTGGTACACTGTGAAGCCCCGTTGATATCCCAGTTTTTCCTGGTAAATTGCATTTCTGGTAAATGCAGATGTGGATTCTGTATTCATTAACCAGATTTGCAGGAAGCTTAAAGCTTCTGAAATATCTGGGAAGGGTAAATAGCATGTACACTTCTTTGTGTTCCACAGTCAGACTTCCATGAAGAAAATTCTGTGAAACCAAAGCTTTTCTGATGGCCTGTTTAAGTCACTGTCTGGTTCAACAACATTTAAAGGATGATATATGGGATATATGAAAACCAAACTCTAATGAGGTGCGGTGAGCCAGCAAAAAGCAGACAGGATCATGCAGGGTATTATCAGTCTTGAAGAATGAGTGAAAAAACCTTTTATACTGGCTTACAGATTTCACTGTCAAACTTTAGTAATGGGCTAATGTAGAAAGAGCAATCTATCTGCAGGCTGAACTAAAACTTTAAATGGCCCCTTTTCTTGATCCAATATGAGACGGTAGTGTACCTGGCCAACTTGTATTGATCTTGACTTTGAGAGCAATCCTTTTAAATGCACAATTATTTTGATAATATTACTTCTAGCTTCATTGCTTTTGAGACAATGTTCTGACATTAAGAATAGAACAAATCATTGTGAATTTCTACCTTACAGCTACAGGAGTGCACTATTTGCATCACTTGCCAGGATAAATTCAGGTTAGCTAAGTATGAGCTGATAGATGACAATAATACTGCCAGTTTGGCAATATTTATTCTAGATGAGAATACCTTTCATTTCCCATTGAAGTTTTAAGCTACTCTGTGAGACAGAATGAGTATGGATTCAAAGAAAGTAAAAAAGAGAATGCACGTGCATGTATGTATAGTATCAGTGCCAATTTGCCAGCGGTGAGCCTGAAGGAAGTCAGCCTGCCCGCTCCGCCACTCAGCCAGAAAGTTAGCTGAACGGTCCGTCAGCCAATTACCCAGCAAGCTGGCTACATCCCAGAATGCTGGAAGTCAAAGCAATTTTTTTGTTCTTAACTGGCATTTCTCCTTCTGCACGCCAGCTACGCTGGGAGTTTTCTATACGTTACATTTGGGGATATGTCAGCTCTGTTTTCTGGCTCATTCACTTGAATTTTCCTAATCATATATTTTTATATATTATTGCTGAAAACAAGGGATTTCTAAGTATTATCATTATTATTATTTTTTTTTTTTAAGTATTACACTTGCCTGGGCATTCCCATTTAATTTTATCCTACCTAACTTTAAAGAATTAAATTCAAGATGGCTGTTTGACTGCTTATTTGCTTCTTTTCTAGCAATTTTAGAGGGGCTGATGGAAATACAAAGTGTGGCACTGCTGCGGATCACTGTCCTCTGCCCCCCCCCTTTGCTATCTCCTCCTCCATTTCTCACAGAGACGGAGGCAGTGGAAGTGCTTAGAGCTTACCACACCTTGCAGAGGAAGGTAGATGATCAGATAAGGCAGATACGTGTATATGTAATACGCCACCCCTTGGTGATTGTCCTTCTTGTTTCTGGTTTCTTTTGCCTATTGCTGGCAGATAACCTTTGTTAGAGGATGTTTTTAAAGCTAATCAGTAATGCCAAAGATGTATTGTTATTTTAACCTGAAAAAATCTATGTCTGAAGTGATGCTGGAGATGAGTCCATTCTTGAAATAAGGCAGTTTCCATCAGCAACAAGTACATCTGCCATCACTTGATCTGAATGCATTTTGCTTAAAATAAATATACTCAACAGTTCATATACATCTCAAGTACTTCTGGATTGTGGGTATTTTTTTTTAATACTCTGAACAATCATAAGTTTGGGTACTCATTCTTGATTTGCTTGGTTGCATAATGAATATGAATTGTAAATTCCTTTTTCAGGAAAAAGCATCTAATTTACTGCACCACAGAGCTCTTTCTAAATACGCTTTATGCATTATCTTTATAACTATTTAATGGAATTGTATACTGTATTTTTCTGGAATATAAGATACACTCTTATTAAAATTAGTGTTGTCAATCCTTAGGCAAAAGTAATTTCGAAATGCATGTTTTTCGCTTGTTCTAGAGCTTAAATTATATAGATTATTTGTATAATACTGTCCTTTAAGAAGCTTCAAAATGCAGACTTAATTTTCCAAGGAGACATTTAAAAGGTTTAAACATTAATTTTGAGATCTTCTTTCTCTTTCCCTGTACAAAACTGTCTTCCAAAAGCTTAGTACAGATTTGTTCTAATTCTATGTTTTTAATCTCTAGTGCTAATAATTTCATCAGATCTTTTGGTGGCTGTTTGGCTGTGTAGGTTAAGCCAGAGGTTAGCTTCTTACAGAGATTCATTAAAAAGCAGCTGAATTCTTTCTGAGGACAAATGGAAAAGGGCTTTTGGCCAGGATCTAAAGAAATTATGGAAAACTGTGATTTTTATCCACTCCCCTCTCCTCTCTCAACACTTGTCATGTTCAGATTTGAAATATTGAGACTTGAAATTTGGCAGAGATTTGTCCCTGAGTTTCAGATGCAGTGCTCCACAGTTCAGTAATAATCTGTTTTCATTTGGCTGAGTTGCAAAGTTTTAAACAATATCCCTTTCATTTGCACATAGGTTTATGTTAAACAATGAAATCAATGATTCAACAACATTCATTTGGTACATTACATGTGTGTGCGTCATATATAAAGACGGTGGAAATCGGAAATTCCCAGTGAAAGTCATTCTTGCAGTAACTTGCTGGATTTGTGTGCATAAAAAAAAAAAAAAAGAAAATGAGTTCAAAAATGCATACAGGGCTCTGGATGATAACTAAGAACAGTGTATGTGATTGAAAGGCATTGATGGAGAAATTGTAGCCTCGTTAACTGGGGAATAGAGTATGAAAATTCAGATTGCTTAGTTGTGATGGAGTTATAGTACCAGTGGTTTAGCACCCCTATAAATGAATATCTACATGGTGCACAAAAGAACTCAATGCAAAAATTTCTATATAGAAAAGTCTCTCACCTGAATATCTAGTATCATATCTAGTGCTTTATTGTAAGCAAGTCAGACTAGAAGATGACAGGATTACCTTTGATCTTAGCAGGATGAATTAAGAAATGTTAGGATGCTAGAAAAGGGGAACTTTACTAGAAATTTATCTGTCTTCTTATGTTGATTTTACTTATTAACAGATTTTGAAGAAATAATGTTATAAGGGTTGCTGTAGTTGTAAGGTTACAGAATGCCATCATAAGGAACCTTGAAACATTCCTCATGGTGGTGTATCAGATACCTCATACTGAGAGTATCAAATATATATTTTTTTTTTCCCTGAAATCTAGGTGTCGTAAAGAGAATTGCTCTTACTGTATATAGTATCCTTGTTACGGCAGTCAACCTGATTGTCTTTTACCATGTTAGGTAGGGGCACAAGCATATGACCAGTTTTTGCATAATGCTGTGGAATACCTAGTAGTAGAACGCAATGTAATCACTAGAATACGTAGCAAAGCAATCTTATCCTGCATCAAAGTTTGATCAGAATAGTTGGTCAAACTTACCTTGATCAAATTGATGTTTTGCCTGCCTTCCCGAAAGTTTTGTGCTGCTACCAGCTGAGTTGTGTGCTTTTGTGACTGACTTTTATTGTAGTATATGGTCTAATCCGTCACCGTAAATGTAAGATACCATGAGCATGAATATTTTTTGGCAGAATGGTAGTACCCATTATTAATCTCTAATTAAGTCTGACACAGTACAGAACTGGTCATTCGCTACAACAATATTCTATCTGCCTGAAGCCAATAGTGAGATAATTATCTTGGGGTATAGAGTATTTTATTGCCAATTGATTCTGGGGAATGAAAGTCAAACTGAAAACAATAAACATTTTGCTAATATAGCATTGGATTTTTTTTGTAACAGGAAGCTAGAGGGAATTGGAAATCAGTGTATAGGAAAGCTGTCTACTTCATCAGGCATTACATGTCCTGGATGCAGCACAGAGCAATACTCTTTGAGCTTCTCATCCGCTCATCTCTCCACAGCATCGAGCCATACAGCACATTAACCATCAGGGAACCCCGTGTGCTCAACCAAACAGGAGATGAAGGTGATCTTTGTAGGAGGTAATATTGTTATTAAGGCTGGTTAAGGCCTCTGCTGTTAAGACAACCAGTGGAAAGGGTAGAAGAGAAGATAAAAACATGAGTGAGAGAAACGGAGATTGAGATTAATCAAGACGGAAAGAGCGGAGATGGAAAACAGGCAGGTGGGACCGTGGAGGTAACGTGGGAAGGCATAAATACAGGAGACAGGTTACTGAGCGATGAAATGCTGATACTAACACAGGAAGAAAGCAGAGTACCACAATGCTGCTGAAAAAGGAGAAAAAAAAAATCTGAATCTGTTCAAACCACAGGCGTGATGTGCTTACTTGAGTGGACATTGCTTAAAATAATATGCTTCTGATCTGCTTTGCAGGGCACTGAATGGAGGACCTAGCAAATGCGTGGATGGTCAGTGTTGCATTGGAAAAAATTATTTAGGAGTGTTCAAAGAAAAAAAAAAAAAAGTTTAAAAGACTAATCCCTCTGGAGGGCAATCCTTACACAATTACTTGCTCCATTGCAAAACTTTCCCTTTGCAAAACTGTGCCAGAGGTCTATTGACATGAAACTAAATCCTCCCATCAGTCCATGACACTGGATCGGGAAGGTTACTGAGGGCATGTTGATGCCTGCCTGTCTTCTGTCCACAGTCAGTGCTTTTTACCAGGTGACAATTCTGGCAAAAAGAGAAAAAGAATGGAATTCTTGAAAAGCTAAACAGGTAATTTGGACAACGGAAGAAAACAGCAAGGAGAAGAGCAGTAAAGGTACTTCACCCTTCCAGTGAAAATAAAGTAACAGGATTGGCAACATTACCAGATATTGTGAGGCACATCCATTATCACTACTCTTAAAGAGATTTCTCTGCCTTTGAAACTCAACAAAGTGTAGGAGAACTGGAGTAAAATCTGCATCAGAAAAAAATGGTCATAAAGAAAAAGATCTGTGTGTTCTTAAACAGCATTAGTTGTGGGGAGGTCCGCTGAAGTCATCGCTGTCCTAGGCTGACCTACGGAAATTCAGGGCTGAGCTTTCTGTGTGCAGATGTTCAACTTGATATTGGGAGGGATATATTCTTTCCCTTCCTTAATCCTTTTCTTCTTGTGTGCCTTATTGTCATTTGCAGGCAAGGAGCCATTCAGGGTGCTCCTCACAGACAGGTAGGTGACTGTAGAAAAGGGCTGTGAGTTAAGGATGTGGTTTCATTCTTTGCTGGGGCAAGAAAATGCAGAAATTCAGAAGCAGCAAATGGGCAGTGGTTGTGAATATGGATTACAGTGGACACACTGATTTGTTTTTCATCTGTTCAGGCTTTCTTATAATGGTAGGGTTCCGCAGTAGTTCCACTTTGGTTTTTAAAAAGTCAGGTTTCCATCTCCTCTGGAAAGGGATACACTTAAAAAACCAGCAAGGTATCTCCTCTCATCTCTTTTCCTTTTCTTTTTAAGATTTCTGGCTATTGAACTGTAACACTTGCCACATGTGCATTAAAGCTATAAAGTCCTTATGAATCTTTAATGAGGAAACGTTCATGTGCGTACAAAGTCGAGGGTTTTAACAGAGGCACCTCCGTCACTTTTAATTTTGTTTCCCTCACCATCCCCCAAATACCTCAAGGGCTCCGTTCTGCATTCCTTACACATTTTGCTTGCTTGGGAAAGGCTCTCATTCCAGTTGATTGAAAGGCATCATCCCCTTCCTCCTCAAAACGCCACGCAACAAAACGAGAATTCCATTTAAAACTCATTTTGATCTCAGAAAAGCGTGTAAAGAGTTTGTTTCTCAATTTTTCTCTGAGCTTTTGATCTGGGTTAAGGAACAACTCAAAGAGTTATTGCGACTGCAAAAAGGTAAACTTTTAGAAGTGATCAGGCTAATCCAGTGATGTTGTAAGGTTTCATTATAGGTGCTGCAGTAATTAGGGAGGGGAGGAAAGCAGGCCCAGTGTCAGAGCTGGCAGAAGTAGAGTCTGGTCCTATCTCAAGTGGAGAACACGGCTGCTTCCTCTTGGCGCTGCACTGAGCCACGGATAACGCCCTCAATATTGGAAATAATAAAGATCGATGCCATTAAAAATAGCATGGGAGAAAAAACTAATCTTGGAGGAAAATCTCAACCTCCTAGATGTAACTTAATGATGAGTGAATCTATTAATGGAAGGGTTATCTTTCTTGTTTTTACAGCTATGTGGTGAATGCAGTCAATAACAGTAGGACTGTATAAAATCTCATCTTCTTCATTAATTTGCTTTGCTTGGGAAGGTTGTCCTTGCTTCATTGTCTGCATTTCAAAAAGTTATTAATCATAAAATCTAGTTCTGTTTTTCGAAAGGGAACTGGATAGTGAAGAAAAAATATAATACACTTCAAAATCCATGAAGCACTTTTCCTGTTTTATTTTTCTAAATAAGACTTTCCACTAATAGACATAATAGTGCTTGGGAAGATGTGTATATAACATAGTGATAATGCAAAAAAAAAATAAAAACCAAACCACCGATAAACTTGTTTTTGCTTCTGGAGAGGACCAGAGACAGTTGTTTCTCAAATAACGAGTTGTTTGTCAGAATACCTCTGTGAAGTATTTCCCAGTGCCTCAAAATGAGCCGCGACAATGGAATTTCTCTTCTATCGCTATTCTTAAAATCAGATTTTGAAATCTTTTTTTTTGTATGCACTTTCAAACTTAGTGTGTTAGAAGTAAGTATTCAGAGCAATACAGTATATGAACACACTCTGAAGTTCTCCCATGTCTGGTGGAGCAGATATATATTAAATTATATTGGGGGAAAAAGACTGCAGGATGACTGGTTTCTGTTCCTGCTGGTTTCTGTGTGCTTCAGCTCTCTCCCTGTCATCCATGCCCTGCTGCCTATGGGCAGCTGCACACCAGCTAAGGGCTGATGTGCCTGCACGCCCAGGGCTGTTCTGAGCCTGGTGGCCTGGTGATTTCCAGCTACATCAGCATGCCTGCAAGCACACCTTCAGAGAGCTGCACCAGGACACCGGGGGCAGATCACTTGTGCCTGAGGACAATAAGTTGGGCAACTTTGCTTTATAAGGGTGGGCGTTAGCAAAGTAACAGCCTTTATTGCTTTACGTATATGCTCACCTCAGACCAAATTATTTTCTTTCTGATATCCTGCAGATGCTTCTCTGAATGCCCTTTGGGATGGGATTGTGCTTCTTTGTGGAAAGAAGATTAGGTGCCATCCAAAAATAGCTTGCAGGACTCAACCCTGAATTTGTACTAATCTTCCCCAAGCTGTCCAGCCCTCACAGCAATCTGACAGCCAGGCAGTATAAAGATAGGAAACTTTATTTGCCTGCAACCTGCCGTGTAGCTGTGACGGACTTCTTCTCAGTCCAGTCATGTACAATACCATAGTGTGCAGAGATGAATTTCATTTCTTTAGATGTTTATTTTGATGAAATTTATATAAAACTAGGATTGATAAGACTTGGATTGGCTGTGACTTAAAGAAATCAGTACTTTGTATGAAGTTCCAGAATTTAAGCTTTATCTGCGAGAAGAGGATGAACACATGGAGCTCAGCGTGTCACAACACTGACCATAGCTAAACAGCACGACGCCACATAGTAATGTATTATACCAGCTGGAATTGCTGGCAGACAACTTAATTCAGCCATAAGTTTGCAGCGGGGGTTAATAGTTGTGGCAGCACCAGGCCATGCAGCTGCTGCTGTCCATGGAAATTTGTCATATGTCAGTAGGTTGCCTTTTAAATGTTTTGAAATGCCAAAGAGTTTGGTGTGTGACAGACCCTCTCAGGGGCGTGTTTTGCCAGGATGTACTCACAGTGTTTTACGAGGTATGGAAATATATCCCAGATTTTCAGGGAAGGCTTAGTGTTCCAAGTAGTCCAACACAAAGGAATGAGAAAGTCTCTTTTTTTTTTTTCTTTTTTTTCTCCAAAACTTAATTTTCCTTTGCCTAGTGCATTTCTGGCCACCCAGGAGATAAAGCAGATACTGTATAAGTAATAAAAGTAGCCTCACTTACAGGTTTGAGTTTTTTTTCAGTGAAATATTTATTTTTGTTGCTCTGCTAGACAGCAGGTTTTCACACAAACATTGTGCTCTGTTTTTCTCACATCATCAAATGTTTAATGTACGAGCTGTACGCAATAAGGACGTGAAGCTTGTGAAATCCTTTGTTATAGCGTGCTGCAGTTGTAATTCTAAATATTTTCAGCTCGGTGGGTGGCTTTAAATCTGATTTAATTTTTTGTTAGTTATGAGCCACACAGCTATGGTGGTATTAGTTTGTATGATATGGATAGTTTGTATGATATAGTTTTGTTGTTGTCTTTGCAAAAAGGTATTTGGACAGTTAACTGACCTAAATAGTTTCTCATCTGTGTTTATGCTCATGTTACAATTGAGTTTTATAAGGTAGAATGTGAACATAAGACTCTGTCTTAAGAGTAATTAGTTCTGGATTTCTTCTTATTTTTATTTTGCAAAGTGTCGCTGTGGTGCTTTGAATTCAAGGAAATAAAATCAGGAATCTGTGAATTAAAATGCCCCATGTAGCAGGAAGTTACATGTCTTCCTGGTCAAGCAGCTGCTTAACTGTTCAAAACATTGCAAGCAAACACATTTTTAAAGGTTTATTATCTCCACTTTGATTATATGAATGCTATGAGCATCTGGCTAAAACTTTCAGTGACAGG
>VXAV01003797.1:457696-472618 GCA_013399715.1 Alectura lathami | reverse complement strand
CCCTTTTTTTTTTTTTTTTTTTGGTATAAATACATTGATGGCATTTGCAGTGGGAGGGACAAAGGTTTGAGAGAGAAGTGGTGGCTGGAACTGCAGAGGATTGCTGGGGCTCCCTGCTGTGCCTGATGTAGGCGGCTTGGAGATATTTCCAGTTGAACTAGTCCAATGCAGAAAGCATTTAGTTATGCATGCAAAGAGGAANTCCCTGTTATTACTGTATCACTTAGCACTACTCTAAAACCTTTCCTTTATACAGTGTCCACCCAGACACATGTTTTATTACAGTAGTGACAGCTGGTTTTGTACTCCCAGAAACACCAGAACATAATTTTTCAGATTATTTTTTTAAGGTTTGAGGATTAGGACTTTGGTCTTCTTGCACAGTTCAGGAATAAATGACTGCATTTCAGAGGGATGTTCTCCATCCCATTTTCAGAAGGTAGCATTCTGGTCTTGGCATGCAGGCTGTGCTGGAGAGATCTGAAAAGGTGTGAGTGATTCGGCAGTCAGTGCTGACTCCTTGGTACAGGAGCTGTCACTTTCAGGGAACCAGTTTGGGAGAGCATTGCACACCAGAGGATGCAGGCTCATGTGCAGCTACGTGTGCATCTAGTCTTTCACCAGAAGAATCCTTCTCTTATTAAAGCCTCTGTGCTGCAAGTGTAAGGCGATGTAAGATCCTTCTTGATGAAGGAGATAGTTCTGTAGCTCATGCTACAATTCATACAGGCATTTAGATAACCCTTTAAAGTCTTACAACATCTTTGAGCGCTGACGTATGTTTTTTTTCTTTTAGGGGATATAATCAGGTAAATTGAGAAACTCATTGTCTAAATTCAGCTTTAAAATAACACTCCATTTTACTATTCCGTTATGTATATCTGCTGTCAACAGTTTATTTTTTTTAATGTGAGTTTCTTAAGTTTGGAAGAAGTTTTCTAAATCCTGCTACATTAATGGAAGCTGAAGATGAAATATAATCCTCATCTATTCATAACCAGTCAAAAATAAACAATTTTTTCAAGCCATTAGAGCATACAGAGGAAAAGTTCATGAACCAATCATTTGGAGCTTTTGGCATACCATACGGAACTTTTCTAACAGCTATTTATAAGGTCCTAATGTGTTTATTTTCACAATAAATCTGACTTATTGCTGAATGTGTTGGTTTCATAGTAAAATAAACACTGAAGATTACAAACATAACCTTTTGTAAAGTCTTCTGAAAGCCCAAGGCCTAATTTAATAAATGTGATGTACTCTATACTGCCTGGGAAATGCATGCCAACTCTGAGGGGAAGGGAAAACCAGCAGCAGCCCAAACCCGTGTTTTAAATTACAGAATCAATTATCACCAAGTTTACATTATATCTGAGCCATTTGGCCTGTTTGGGGAAAAAAAAAAAAAAAAAAAAGAGTATTACAAATTCATAGTTTGATAGCCACTAGTACTCATAAGAGATAAATGAGAGAAGAGGCATATCTCAATGATATCTCAATGCTGGTGGTGAGGGGTGGAAGAAATGTTGCATCTTTAAGTACACAAACTATTTGGAGATTGTTTAAATTCACTTAGCCTAATTCAGTAATTTACTAACAACGTTGCATGTAGTTAAGCAGTTTGAAAGGCTCTGAATGCATTTACATTATGGTTCTTGTTTAATTAGAGGAATTTAAGTCACTATGCCCTAAATCAGAGTGTTTGTACAATTTCTCCAATATTTTGCCCCTTGCCAGTGGCAGAGATGAGTATCTTACGAAAGTTGGTATCTCCATTACCCATGTTGTTAAGTCAGGATTTCAGCTCAGATGTATCATAAAATTAACAAAACTTAAAGGAAATTAAAGAATAAGTAGCTCATAAAGGAAACTTACTGCTTTTGTACCGGATCCTCAGAAATCCTGTCTGATGTGTATGTGAATGTCCTCATTAGGCATGTAATCCCGAATTCTTTTAGTGAATCCTGCTAAGCTCTTGACCTCAATGATAAGTTTCAGTAATGAGACAGCAGGTTAATTACATATTGTGTTGAAGCACTTCCTCTGACAGCTTTAAATGTATTGCTTTTGAACTTCATTAGATACTCCCTTGTTCCTGTAGGATTAAAATGTATCGCTACCAACTATCAAATAGACTTTTGTCTTGGGTTCCTTGTTTTATTTATCCATTACTAAACAGAATTAATCTTCTTCATAGTAAAGTCCCTTCATAATTACACCAAATACTTTAGTTTTCACATAATGAAAAAGTTGCTTTATGTGAGTTTTATTGCACTTCTTGTGTCTCCAGATGTACGGGTGGGAAATGAACTTGGCTATGATTTGCTGTAATGCTGAGCATCCAGTGTCAGATAGACTGCTTTATATAACATAGCATTGTTTCAGTATATCATTTATTTTGAAAAGAACTTGAATCATGGCCACAGAATCTGCTTTATGTGCATGCTTTGTTCTCAGATAGAAGCCTGCAGGATCTCAAACAATTAAAAAGAAGTTGTCATTCCAGTTGCTGAAATGCTGGTGCTTTGGGGCTGGTTTGGGAACAGCTCCAAGGGACATGCCCGGGAGGGTGGACCTGGATAGCAGATTGTTTTTAAGAAAACATCCTTCTTCTGAGTGATTTTATGTAAAAGAAGAAAGAGACCATTGAAATCCATTAAAAATGCTTTGTATTTTTGGAAATGGTTTTTAAAGTTTAGAAAAAAAAAAAAAAAATGGACCAGCTGGACTAAGGCTCTTAATATGCTATACAGTAGATATCTGTTTTCTGGGTGACACTGCAGACATTTATAAATGCAAGAAGTGTTGGTCTATGCCAGGTTATTCTTTATTTTTTTNCTTCCTCCAATAATTACTGTCTTGTAGAGCTTTTATTAATATTTTGTCTTCCCAGTGAACCATTTAAGAAGCCATGTTAGATTAATTCAAAGGAAAGAAGGTTGTAACAATAAACATGCTCATCACATTCCCCATTTTTTCTGAAAGTAATTAAGACTTTGTTGGCAAGAATTTGCACGGTGGAGGCCTATAAATCTTGTACAGACCCTTAAGTACTGGTGTCATAAATAAGAAAGAAGCAGCAGATTGGTTGGGAAGGAAATTCTTGTTGGAATCAATATCATGAAGAGTCTGTGCCCTGCCAAATGCTCACTGTTTGTAGAATTCGCTTAAATGGAACACTCAGAGTAATCTGGGTAGTTTGTTTAAATCTTGTTTTATTTGTTTGCTTTCAGCTGCTACTTTGTGTTCGTGTTGTATTTCAAATAGTTCTCTGACAAGAATTTGGTTGACTTCATTCTGAGCTCACAGAGATCAATGCCAGAACTCCTGTGAATGTTGTTCTGATCTCTTTAGGGCACAGACCATAACATCTGTGGTTGATCCTGCAAATGATTGTATGTGGGTAAGCTCCTGACCAGTCATTCCATATAGATATATACACATATATATATACACACACATAGAATAGATCTATATACATATACATACATATATATCTATCTATACACACACAGAACAGAGGAGAAAAAACACGTGAGCACAGCACAAAAGAGCTCCAGCCCTGACTGGGACCTTCTGGAGGCTTCTGTAAGACAAATATATTTTTTTGCTGTTCTTGTTCCTGGAAACAAGTTCTTGAGCCAAAAGTACACTAAGTACAGAATACTTCCAGTTCAAATCTTATTGATGCAAATGCTGAAGTTGTTCTGGTTATCATCCTTTGTATTTTATTTATATGTGAAGAGACTGACCTGTCAGCGCAGTAGAATGCATTCATTGTTCATTTCTAGCCCTGTGAGTTTAGATGGGTAACTTGTAAAAGACCGGTACTACCCCAGCCTGTCAGTAAATCAAGTGCAAAAACTTAATCTGAATGTTGACAAAATGTTGCAGTTCTAGGTGAACTGCAGTATTACACCTGAGAAGAGCTCACACGCTGAAGACACAAATGAATTACGAAAGTGGAAAATAAATCACAAGTAGAGATGTGTTGTCTCTTGGCAAGAGATTAGAAACAAAGTTTAAACCCCTACTAAAATTCATTCCCAGTTCAGCTGGTACTCCCTCAGAATCTACTGGTTTATGGAAATTACCTTTTTTAATTACCTAACTTTGTTGCACTCTACACGTGTAGGTACTATGCCAGGGAATGATTCTAGATTTATACCACCTATATAATGTTGTTTTGAATCAGTCACTCATACCTTACACAGATTCAAAGTTAGAATGATTGTTTATGTAGTTCTGCTCTACATGCGAGCAGATCCTTCATTTAGAAAAAGACAGAAAGAAAGCAACAATGACAAAAAAAAAAAAAAAAACTCCCTTAAAGAAAAAACAAGAAGAAAACAANCTCATCTGTCAACAGTTTTGACACCGTTTTTTAAATAGCAGTAGTCACAAACCCAGCACTTAAAAGCAAACCAATGAATAGTTAAATACACCATAAATCTTGTACTTCGTACGTGGTAAACAAGTGTGTTGTCATCACCAGTTATGGCAAAATTCATACATGGTTGCAAGTAAAACTGATAAACTGGGTAATGGAGAGCGATGCTGGGTTTTAACCTTCAGATTTTGGCTTTGGTATCTGCAAAGCATTTTGAAGCCTGCGTAAGAACATTTCCATTATTGCTTTCATTTATTGACCATGCATATTTTGATAAATGATTTGCATTTTAATTTCTTGAAAACAATATAGTATATTATAAGCTATCAGAAATAATGCAGGATACAGTCAATATAATGGTAAAATAATATGGAACTTGAGTTTGTGGTTTGTATGGTATTAAAACACATTAATATGTCTTTTATTTCAGGAAATTTTGGGGGCAGTTTTTTTGAGGCTTCCAGTTAAAGAAAAAAATATAAGCTTCTCATTTTTTGCTTGTGTATGTTGAGTAACAGATTTGTGCACATGCTTTTTTTTTTTATTATTTTTAAACTGCCAATGTCAGAATCATAATACTCTTAACATACCTTCTTTCTTTGACCAGAGGAAAAAAAAAGTTTTGTCTGTTTTTACTATTTTGCTTACTGTGTTAGTTTCATTTCTCTTAAATTTAGAATCGTCGAAGTAATGTCTGTTCATTTTTGTGCATATGTTGCTTGGCAGGAAGGTCTTGATCCATTTACTTTCATCAGGTCAGGACCAGCCTCCTAGCTTCCCTCCCTTACTGGTGTCTATGCTCAGAAAAAGAGGCAAAGGAGTGAAGAAGTCAGGCCTGTATGTTTGCCTGCATATTGCTCTATTCGAATCAAGAAGCTGATAAACAAATTATGCAACAACTTTATTTTATTTTAGGACAGTTCTCTTGTTTGCAAGTTATACTGATGAACAATGGCAAACTTTTCTTCTTTTTAATTGTGTTTGTAATATATTTCTTCAGATAAAAGCATAATTAATTATTCTATTTGATTTGCACATAGCTCTTCATAATTGCATTTAGAAGGAAATAATCTTTATTTTCATGATGTGAAAAATACATATTGATAGATGAGCATGTAATCTGTGTGAAAAATGTTTTGTTAAATCATTAACACTAGGCTATTTGTCTGTGGAATCAACGACCTCTCGATGGCAACAGGGATTTCACTGTGATAGTTTTTAATATTCTTCTTTTCCCATTGGGACAAGGAGCAACAGTTTTAAAGCAGCCTCTGTTTCACTTTGATATGAATAGATAAATTGTCAAGGCTGCCAACAAGAATGCTTCCGTATTATGGGGTATGTTGCAAGCAACACTGCATGCAGTGTTCTTGCTGGTAAACACAAACTGTGCACATTTAGTGGTGCAGCTCAGTTCTCATCCTTCAGCTGAATTTAATGAGCTGCAACACTGCGATGAGACTGTAGAGAATTGGGTTAGTGTGTGCTGAGTGGGAGACGGACAGGGGATGACATTTTTTCTGAGTTGCCCTTTCCCACCACTTATCAGCAGAGGGGAAGGGATAAGAGTGGAATATATGTGCATAGTGCATATTGTTCCACAGCAAAATACTGTCCTCCAGAATTAACTCTTCTTAAAATACTCTATGTGGGAAAGGAAATGAAAAATCATATTTAGCTTTATGCTGCCTGTCTTTTTGAAATTAAGGAGAATTATTTGTTTTCAAAGTCTTGCCTGCATAATTTCTTAGGGATATGGCACTGTGCCATTATTTCTTAGAGATTTGAGCTGCAGTCCCAAGCACATACCTGAGCTCTCTGAGTTGGAAGGGACCGTGTGTCACATTAATTATGCTCTCAGCTCTAGTTTGCTACTACTGTCTTGTTTGGTTTTTACTTGCTGGTTTGAAGAGAAAGTTGGTTCTAGTCCTGGACTGTTTTGAAGCCATCTGAAGACAGCTAAAAAAAGCAAGCGAAATTGCAGCCAAATGGGTAGTAAATAATACATACAGCCCTTAAACAGAAAATTTAGCAGCTTCGTAGCTGAGGAAGTCACTAAGCCTCTCATCAGCAGCAAGATTCAGTGGACTTTGTAGTTCTCAGCACTGTCATGAATAGCATGAATATCTAACTTTCAAAGAGTAATTCTCATCTGTTCTTCAGAGGCCTAGGCTCTGCATGCAGTGAATGGGAAGAATTAGGTGTGTAAGATGAGGATCCAAATCGGCCGTCATGCAGAGGGCCTAAACAGGCAGCGAGTGCCTTCAAAAATGCTGAAGCCTGACATGACTTTTTATTTCCTGTGCAAGTCTAAGGTTAGAAAAACCTTTGTGGGACTGGGATTTGCAACTGAGTGCTTCTGAAGCCATTCCCTTTATAGGTGTAACTGACTCAGTGTTTTCTTCTGTAACCTGGTCATAAGAGAAAGAAACTGTGCTTCTGCTCTTTCTTTGCCAGCCTGCTGGCTAGGGGATGTGCTTGGGAAGAGAAAGGCTGATAATTCATGCCTGGGCACATGACATATTTGCTACCACTGTGGGAAGAGCTGTAACCAGGACGTGGGTCTGGCTGAGGTGGAGTTGTGCCAATGTGTAGCCAAGTGTTTAAGATTAATTGGGCCAGGAAGAAAAGCGGTCAAGTGCCAAGGGCATTTCATCAACAAGGAGAAAATGGGTTTTGCTATAAACATTCATTTGATAATATACAGAAATACTGTTCTAAGGAACAGAGGCTCCTGTCTGCTTCTTCATCTCCTATGTGTCTGAAATGTAGGTATGCCTCCCTTTAGGGCAAGGACGGCACTGAAAATGGTGGCTTCCATTTCCCCAGCGCTAATCGCTAGGCTGTCATAGAAAAGACGGATGGCAGCACCGCCGCACTCCTTTGCAGTGTTCTGGGATGCTGGGCTGTGTTTTATGTCTGTGGCTGTGCTGAGCACATGCCGTTAACCTACCCAGCCCCACAGAGAGCCTCAGTGTGGGCACGTCCCACCTGCAAATCCCAAAAAAGTTTTTGTATGAGGCCAGCTCCATCTCTGTGCACAGGGGGGTTGAAAAGTGAACGCTAAGGTACCTGCAGCAGCCATGCAGATGTGTGGGAGGTGAAAAGGGGGCTGTGAGCTTCTCTCTAGAACTTGCTACCTATGTTTCACTGACATTTGGCTTCAGACAGCCTAAGTGCTTTTTTGGACCTGAGCCAGCGCATTTATTGTCATGCTTCTGGTGGCCCGTGTATATTACTTTTTTTCTGAGTTTGATATGCTTTGAGTATTTGGAAGTGCTCCATGTGATTTCTGCCATTCAGGACAATTGATTGAATGTGGGAGGTTATCAGGTTCTGTGTTTTATTTCAGTAACATTTGTATTGCAGTTTGTGAATGTTTTACATGATTTGACTGTGTCCATGCATTCTGTGCTGTTACTGGTGGTATAAATATAACAGATCTATGTCTCGGTATTGGCTAAATGAAAATAGCCTGCAAGAGGAAGAATCAAGCCTATGAAGAGCAACATATGCAATATTTATTGAGTTCTCTGGCTGCTGTTGCTGATCTGTGGAGCTATTTTCAGACCTTTGTAAAGTCAGAGTTGTTGGAGAAAAAAGGATGAGTTAGAAATCTGTATCAACCTTAGAGATTTTCTCCCTGATAAATGAGTTTCATGTTAAGACATCTATTACGGAGTTTCATAGTTATCTCTTAGTAAGAAGGTCAGATTCTGCTATTTCATAAACAGTGAGCTTTAGTTCCCAATTACATAAAATTACTTTATCAGCATGAAGAGTTGTTGGTTGGGTTTCAGCTGAGAAGGTTTGAGATCGCTTGGAAAAAGGGCAACTTGAAAATGAAATGCTACTGTGAAACAATGTTGTTGTCTCTTTAATAAATCTCTCCTAAAGGAAGAAATATTTTAATGTTTTTCAATATGAAAAGAGACACAGCAGAGTCAGGTTTTGTTTTCTTGAGAAGTGAAGTAGCCACTGAGGAAAGATGCTTTTGCAGAAGCCCAGTTGAGGGGTTGATGTACTGGAGTGCAAACTGCATACTACATGGTAAATATTTTGTCCATAAAAGAATATAATTTTGTAATTAAATCAAAATAAAATAATAAATGTCACAGTGCATTCTAAGTTATCCACAGATGAATGTTGTTCTGTTGGTCACATTATCTGTGACTTTGAAAAAGTACTCAGTCCTATTGATCTGCAGTCTAAAAAGCCTCCTCTGTGCAAGTTTCTCTTCATGAAGAGATGCAAGAGACTTCATAAATGTAAGGTTTACATTTACATGATCAGTATTTAAATAATCATCAAGTTGGAAGAGTTCACCATACCACTGCAGTTTACTGGTGCAACTGTTGTTATCTTTATGCTTCTTATAGCTCATATAAACAAAGCATTTTTGTCTCTACATAGTCATTTATACTACATTAATTATCCTCATATCTAAACAGTTCGTAACAGGACTACACAAAAGATTTAGATTATTCTATTTTTGTTTAGTCAGAATGACATTTGCAAGTCATGTTCGTAATCTGCAATTCAATAATTTATTTTACTTCATAAAAATGTTAAGCTTTTTAAATTTTTGGCTAAAAACCATTTAGGTCAAAGTCTAATTCTGTGCTGTGTTTTATGAATCAGTGCTGGACTCAGCACTTTTTAAGACTGAACATACTGTGTGTATCTTTTCAGATGTAAAATATAAAAGTGTTACAACATGAGGAGGGATGAAGATTTATATTTTTATTACATATAATACCAGGGAAATACGGCCAAAAAAACTCCCAAATGTCAAAATGATTGCAGTTGTTTTTGCATGAAGACAAAGTGTGCAGAACATACATAACAAAAAGGAGGAACTTCTGGTTGAACTTCAGTGTAGATCTGTGTAAGCAAGGGGAAATAGATTTAGGGGAAATCACGAGTAAGGGTGAATGAATTGTTGAGAAACAAATGAGAGAAAGTTGTATTAGACAACTGTAGGCATGAACAAAAGGTGATAGTTTGCAGATGACTTCTGATGTAGGGTTGGAATGAAAGGAATATTTCCTAGGTTTTTCATTCTGTGCTACAATGAAGTACCATACTTGTTTCTCTGGTTCAACTGTAACTCTATTCCTACTCTAGAACAGTCTACTACTCTACTAATTTAGAAACGTTTCTTAGATGGAACAGTTATTAAAAGGAACTATTTTTATGCACCTCTTTCATTGCAGATATATATATATATAGGGGAGTTTTGCCTGGACTGTTGGTGTTAGATCATCATTTCAACAATTTGTTTGTAAATAGTAATTTATTAATTATACACTTGAATAAACTAGTTGATTGTGTACTAAGATTATTTTTCCTATAGCACAGTCATGAATGCGTTCATAATGGCATCTCACATTCAGAAAAATTACATAACATGATCTATATAAAATTCGATGTTAGTGGTCAGAAATGACAGGGATGTAAAGTAACAAGTTAGTTTATAGGACTGTTTAAATCATGCATAGTATGTTGGCTGTGGTTTGTCGCTGTTGTTTTTTGGTTTTAATTTATGTAACATCTGAAGTTCAGCTGTATTTCAGGCGGTCACTTAACTGAATTTATGAGCATCCAGGCTCCTGTTTCCCGTTAGTACCACAAAGAGTCCAGTTAGCCTGATGTGCAGCCAGCCATCTCAGCTCTATGATATACTCATCTGACATTTTATATAGTGCTGTCATTAAGATAACACATGATTTGTATCAGATGCTGTCATCCTTAAAGAAGTCTCAAGTGCAGATTTATAGATACACGTGTTAAAATAGCCACCATAAAGCACCTCTGCTGCCACTGAAGTTTCTTCCTGAAAACTTATAGTGCTAGCAGCACTGGAACACATTAACCATTTTCTTCAGGTGTTTTTTTGTTTGTTTAGTTTTTGGTTTTAGTTTTCTTTTGTAAGGAAATAATTGTAGGCTTTATCATATATGGGCAAGATTCATATATGAGCTTTAGAGTGAGACCTCTGCTGCCAATTTATCTTTTCTGTTTGCTTTTGCTCTCAGTATAGCACACGTTCTATATTGCAAAAGATAGTCTTTAATTCATTTCCACAACTAGCTGAAAACAAAATAACCTGTTGGTAAGACAGCATGGCACAGCTGGCTAGGCAGGGAGCAGAGAAGTAGGAATGTGGCTCCTCAAAGCACCTGTCAGGTTTTCTGCCCCCTTCATGCCTTCATGAGGTTTTAACAAATAAAATTAAATATCTGTGGGACAGAATAGTGGGGCTCCTGTCCTGCGCTATTTCTGATGCAAGCCAGGACGTCCCTGGCCTCCTTGGCCACCTGAGCACACTGCTGGCTCACATTCAGCTGGCTGTCACCTAACACCCCCAGGTCCATTTCCTCTGCACAGGTTTCCAGCTGCGCTGCCCCAAGCCTGTTGCATGGGGTTAATGAGAAGGATGGCAAAAAGAGTTGATATCTGACTGAACAAACATACTAGTATGGTTCAGCAGTGCTTATCACCAACAATAACATTCTCCTTCTTTCCCTCCATCCTTTTTTCTTGCTTCCTTTCCTGTATTCTCCCTTTTTTTCATTCTCTCTCTCTTTTTTTTTTTTTTTTAATAGAATTTCTGGGCTTGAAACTGCTGTTAAGCAGTGAGTCCACAGTTTGAAATTTGACCTAAGAATACAATTCAATACACACTGCTGGAAATCTGCAAATAAGTGCAGTCTTAGGACATTGAATAACAATTCTTCCACTTTTCCCAGCAGTAAGTACTTTTTATCTTTTCATTCATTTACTCATTATCCTTTAAATTTTATTTGGTCTTTATTTTTAAAGAAAAAAATAAATATGTTGAGAATACTTTTTCCCCCACTTTTATGACGTCTTAGCAAGCACTATTCTCACTGGTTAGGATTTTGCTTAGAAATGATTTTTTCTTTCCCCTCCCACCACCCAGTTAGCTTTTTTTATCCAAAGGGACTGGAGCACATGTCAAGAATTCTAGCCCACAGTGAACTGCCTTCTAGGCATGAACACGCACAGCAGTCCCAGTTGGGCTGGAAATTAAGGAAGCCTTCGGCTCTTTGCAGCCACCAAATGTTTGCGTGCTCCCCATGTCTCTGCAGAGCTGGCGTTCCTGGTGTTTTCCAGGAAAAAGAAAATACATAGGAACAGTTGTGTATGTTATGAAAGTGAATACTATGCTGAATTTGTTCTGCTTGAAAACAGGCCAAGGGAAAAGAATCTGGGAAAACTGAAATTACTTGTTTTTATTAGAAATTGCATTTCATTTTGAATTATCAGTTAAAAAAAAAAAAAAAAAAAAACCACCCTAAACTGAAAGGTATATAACAAAATTCTTTTCATCATCATCCCAGGCTATGATTGGTTGCTGTTATATTTTAAATGAAACTAGAATTTATACTGGGAGAATTAATACTTTAAAAGGTTGATTTCTAATAAGTGAGTATAGAAAAACGTATCAACAAAAGATTTGCACCAGAAGTTTATCCTGCTTCACCACGCTGTTTTCTCACTTCTCCTTTGACACGCTGCTCCTTCAGTTACAGTTCTCTGAGCTATATGTTCTTGCTCTATGGTTATTACTATTAAAATGTAATACATAAGAACATTCTGCGGGACACTTTGAGCTAGTAAACTGCTGTAAAGCTTGCATCTCTGCTCTGTTTCAGCTGCCATTATTGGCATTGTTTAACACTTTTAGGCTTGTTCCTAAATAATGAATAATTGCCACATTATCACAGCACATTTGATGTGAATGAGGCATCGCTCTTACATTAAAAAAAAAAAAAAAAAAAAAGTGTTGACTTTTCTGTTGCTCTGTGTGTCATTACTGCCATCAAAAGTGTCTGGTTTGGAACTTCTAGTCATTCATTAATACCTTGATCAACCAGCATTTATGATCCTGTCCAGTCCATAGACTGTTTAGTAATCCCAACCCATAAAGGCTTGGATTAAAAAAGAAAATAAAAAGAAAATGCATAACATGGGTAGAGTATTACCATGCTGAACAAACAAACAAAGGCCTGTAGCCAGTGTCTGAAAAGGCACAGTTATGGTCCATGTTTCTGTGCATGTTTGTGTTTATTATCTTGTGTGAATAATCTAAGGTAAGATTTATCCTTGTATATAGAAACTTAACTGCAATGCAACCATACTTTTTTCTAATTCTGGAAAGTAGATTAAATATCCACTATCTTTATTTTAATAAATGAATAATAAAACAGCAAACAAAACAGGAGCTCTGGAGTTTCCTAGCAGCGCTGTGTGCTTTAGTTCTTGATGGTGATACGTGCCTGTTTCTTGGTCTACAGCATATGATGAGCAATGCAGTCGCCAACAATGGAACTGAATGTAAGTTTTGATAACGTCCAGGCAGTGGAAGTGTCCCTATCTTGACTAAATGTCATCTTTCATCACTGGCTATGCCTCTTTTCCACCACCATGATCATAATGATGTTGTAAAAGTGAATCTGCATTCATTTCTTGGGCAAATGTGCCATTCAGTTTAGGCAGAGTATTTAATATGAGAAAGAAGTGGGAAGATGTGACCTTATATTTTTACTATTGTTGTTGTTTCGTAGTAATATGCAAAATGTGGAAAGTCAGTTGTACTTCATGGGTATTTGGCATCTGCTCAACAACTGATTGCTCTTCTCAGAGCTTTTTTGGAAAGTTTGCAGCACCATAATGACAGCTTTCTAAACACAGATGTCCTCTTGGTACAACCTATAATTTTTTATGAAAGATGTATCAATGTCAGGAATTTGAACAGAATACTGGAATTAGTTGAACATTCTTCTTAGTCATAAGTATGAAAATATCTCCAGTATATGTATTGTAATTTGGGGGGAAGAGCCTACAAAGTCTAAAGGCATAGACTTAGATCCAAACGGCCACGCTGTCAGGATGTAGTTTGAGATTAATTGATTCTGTTGTTAATGGACCGTGTATGTTTTAGCCATTTTCGCACTATGTTTTGTACTATAGAAGTGCATACAGTGAACTTGAGGCATCAAGAATCTCAAGGACACATTTAGATAATCAGGGATATGGCCGTGGAAGATGTCTAATAGCTGAGAGGCTGGGAGTAGCTTTTAAATGTGCTTGTAAAGGCCCATTAGTAGCCTCTTCCTCTTGTTTCATCTACATCTCAGCTAAGCCATCAGGAAGTGAATATTTCAAACACAGATTTCCCCTCCTTAATTCAGCTGCTTTTGTTGAGGTAACTCCTCTTAGATGTCATTGGTAAGTAAGAGTCAGTTCAGAGATTGAGTAAGATGGTAAACTCCCAGCAGCTGGTGACAGTAGTAGTGAAAGACTTGTGAAAGTTTTAGTAAAAGAATGCTCAGTGTTTTTACCTGTGGGACCATTATTTGCGTATAGACACAAATTATAGATGTACAGGTAGGAAGACAGACATTGGTATTACAATTTTTGTGAGGTGAGATGTGTAAGGGAAAAGGAAACTGTTAACTTACTGCAACCATTTGAGATTTGCTTTTAGTGATAACATGATCCATTCGGTGGTGTTCTTTTTCTGTTCATATTTAGGAAAAATCAGGGAACCATGCAGCAAGTACCTCTAGCAACTGTAATAAAGATGGGGAAACATGCTTCAGTAAATGTTGTGGTAGTGTGTTTTTTCCACAGTTGTGCAGTGTAGGTATAAATGCTGCAGTTACGACTACAGCTAACTTCGTGGATCTTCCATCTATCTGTAATTGCAGAAGGCACTTGGTTTTGATTTATTTTCAGGTCACGCCACTAGATATATACACCCACACCACTAATGACACGTCATTTAGATTCAGAATAGATATTTTTAAGTTAGAGTGCTCCATCAGAAATGATGCAAAACCATAACTGATAGTTATAACATGCTTTCTTTTTAGACTTTAACTGGGTCATGCCATGATGGTTCAATATTATGATACCAGGGTTCTTTCCCTGTTCTTTCACTTTTGGTTGATGATAAAATCACTTGCATGGTATACATGCATATGTGCCTGTGTGTGGCCCAGGCTGGGCTGCTCCTTGGCATGCCTAGGATCGTGACCTTTTGCCAAACCTCAGCAGTAGCTCTTGGGGAAAAAATGTAAACATGCAACCAAATTTACTCTAGTTTCTTTATTTAGCATAGTGAAAGGTGATACTCCTTGCTGTGAGACTTCAATATATATAAAAAAAAACATTGTTAAATTAGAAAATGGGAGATTCTAATTTAATATTTTAATAAAATTAATTTTGTAAAAAATACAAATGGGAGGAAAGAAAGAAGATTCTCCTAATCTAGAATNACATTTTAGGCTTAAATAAGTCACAAGGAAGAAAACACTTATTTTGTTAGGGCAGAAGTATATAGAAACATTATGGAATAATTCTAATTACTAAAAAAGTACCGGGATTGTGGCTAGTGTAATCATCTACAATTTTCTTAGTATAGCCTTACTAAAATGACCTAGCTAATTTAAGTAATTTCCAAAATAAGGAGACCAGATGACTTTGTTTGGGAAGGTGCA
>VXAV01003797.1:376109-388064 GCA_013399715.1 Alectura lathami | reverse complement strand
GTAGTAATAGAAACTAGAAGTCTGGAAGGAGTTACATTTTCAATAACTTAAAAAAACCTGATGATTTTAACTGCCCAAGGTCAAAATTGTTTTCGGTGTGGGATTTTCAATATAAATCTAAAATATTGCAGTGGGAATTTTAGACATGTTTTGAAAAACGTCAAAACCTTTGCTGATTTGCTTCAATTTATTGGTTTGAATATTGTTCTGATGATCCTCTGAGCAAAATATAGCACAAATATAATACTATACAAAATTGTAGGCGTGATTTTATATACGATATATTTTATGTATCGTGATTGTGTATCACGACTACATTGGGCAAAATGAAATGATGTCTGTTTGGGGAAAATAAGCATCTTGTTGTTTTTTTTTTTCTTGTATTAGTTGTTTGCTTAGCCTGAAGCAAAATAAAACAATGTCATTTTTAGAAAAGCATTTACAAGCATGAAGGCTCATGAGAAGAGTCCCATTTCACAGGTAGCCCCGTAGAAGATACTGACAAAGGCCAATAGAAGATTACTGACAAAGGTATTAAAATGTTGACGACATACAAGTTAAGGATTAAAAGTGAGCTGTAACTGAGAGGAAGAGACAAATTAGTTCTGACCACAGCAATATCTTTATTAGCATTCTACCGAGCAATGTGTGTATGCTTTTAAAGTTGTACATGCAGTAGATAAAGCATGTAAAACAGGTACATGTAAAACATGCAAGTTTTACCTGGTTTTGTCAAAAACTTTGAAAACAGGTTGATGCCAAGAAAAAACTACTGTTGCTTAGAAGGATACACAGGAAATTTCCTGCTTCAAGAAAATAAGTCCGTTTAACCTCTGGTAAATACATGGTAAACTTGGAGTAATGAAGATACAACCTAATTTTTTTGACAGGTAACATTCATCAATGGGGAAAGAAAAAAAGGAGGAGAATCTTATAATCTGTGCTATCAGATTATGCTCTGTCAAAAAACTAAGCATTTTTTAACATCATTTCTGAAAATACAGTTCCAGGTTAAAACCTGGCTTTGAATGAACAGCAAAGATTCCTAGTGTTTTCAGAGAAATCAAACATAATTCTGTTTTTCAAACCCAGGGGATTAAATAAGTCTTTGAAAGAAGCATGGTACAATCTCATTCAGTTAAAATAATTTGGAATTTGATCTGCTGATACTGCTCCAGTAAATTTATATAGAGGCTGACCTGTGGTCTCAGTATTGTGATAAATCGTGCATGGCTAGTATGATGGGGTAAAATAGAAAATTATGTTGCTGTATGTCAGTGAGATAGCTTACCAGGACTTCATAGGAGTTTAATGGATATAAAGTAGTAGTTCCAGATATTCTGGGAGAACTTTGTGAAGTAGGAACCATGTGCAAATGCAATAAAATAATTAAAAAATGAAATGTGATTAACAACATTATGTGTGGCTTTCACATGTTTATTTAAAAAAAGACCAAGCAGCATGATTTTTGTCAGAGCTCAAAATTCTCATGATTAATGAAAATTATTGTGAACTTTACATCTTTCATCAGTTATCATGTAGGGAAGCTCTGTTCCTTTTCTTCTTTCCATGATCTTCCAACAGTATGATCAAGATAGCAATGTATACGTAAGACTTCCAAGCTGCACAGCTGTAGAAGATTCTTTAATGTGTACTGAAGTCTTTGCAGCAAACTTGGAAAGGCAGTCAAAATATTACCCTTGTATTATATGCAATATTAAACGAGCAGTCATCAGTTCATGTGTTTCAAGTATTCATTTGTTTGTTTTGTCTTGTGAAAATACTAACTATTTTCTTCCAAGTTAAATTAATTGAATGATCATTAGACAGACTCCTTGGAGTTCATCTCAATAGCAACACAATTAGATAATTGGTAAAAATGATACATAGTACAGGTTGAGCCAAAAGTTTTTGCATTATTGAGTTGCTGTCTAATCTTTTTACTTAGCAGTTTTTTTGTGTTATTTAATCACATGCAAAAAAAAAAAAAATGCAGAAATAGCTCAGCATCTGCTCCATTAACTTTTATAAATACCCAAATTACAATAACTACTACTACTGTCATAGGAGAAATTGGATAAAACTTTCCTCATTATATTTCAGAATTTTTAATAACAACATAATTTGGTCTTAAATATACAAATCAATCAAAATAAATGCATTATTTTAATGAAGAAGGATAAAAGATGTGTACATTCACAATGCATTTACTGTACAAGGAGTTTACTAGAAAATAATCATAAAAGCCATCCAGACTTGCTAAAAAAACAGACCAGCATAGTACAAGAATTCACAATATAGTTTTGGTAAATGATGTTAATCGGCACTTATGTATCTTTCTGCTTTTCTTTGACAAAGGTTAGTTCATACCAGTGTAATAATTTTCAGTTGCCTGATATTCATATGAGTCAGCAAAAGAGAAATATTGAACCTTTTGTTTTCTTGATTAGTGGTAATGTGTATGGGGAAATGACTCATATTGCCCACATTATAAAATGCTGATCTTTTTCTTGGAAGGGCTGGGATTAAGGAAGTTGTGCCCAGCAGTGCCCGCTTTTGGTTTCTTTGCATTGTTGGTGTTAGCATGAAGAGCAAGCAATAGCTCTGTGCTGGTGCTTTCTGCTTCACTTGCTACTGCAGGATGTAGAAAATAGATCTCTGTAGTGTCATTAATCATGCTAGAAGTGCTGTTCGGACTTCTTCTTTTTCAGAAATGTGCAGTAGATGAAATTTAGGTGAAGAGGCTGAAACAAAAATTATTTACTTGGTGTGCTGATGCGTTTTGTGCTGATCTTATCAGGATTGAAGAGATTTAGTATTAGTAAGCCCAACTGATGGTCAAAATCATGTTATATAGCAAAATACAACCTTTCTAAAAGTCTCAATGTTACTAACTGTTATCAGGAAAATAAATCTAAGCCCAGTCTTATAAGCAATAAGGTATTTTTCACTGCCATCTGTCTCTAAAAATATTTACAATTCTTTCCATATTAAAAATCTATGGACTCAGGTGTGAGCAGGCATTATTGTGAAATCATGTACATCTAAGAGCGTTTCACCCTGACTGATACGTCAGATGGCTATTTTCAAGACTTACAGGAAAATTAGTATGCACTGACAGAAAATAGGAGCTGAAAGGATTAAAATATGCTTAGAGTAGTTAGCCTATAAATGATATATTGAAAGTGTTTGTTTTGAAAAGAGGGAATAACTGATATACAAGTGAAATGAAGTCCGTTGACAGAAAAAAAAGCATTGCAATGTATCTTGACCTTGACGTAAATTATTTCCTTATTGTTTCAGCTGGCAAATTTTTGATGAGAAATGTTTTCACAATACAGATAATAGTAAGCTCTTCCTTCCATGTCTGAATTTCAGTATTACCTATCCTACCTACTAACTGGTCAAATTTTTCACCAGTTTTGAACAATTGGGTACTTTCATTTCAATGTTTAATGTCTTCCAGAACGGTGTAGATAATCTTTCTTGATGGTGAACTCATTTGGGCTCGTGTGCCGCCCTTGTAACTTCTCAGGTCATCACTGGGGTGAGTCTTCCAATGCTTTAATTTTGTTTTCTGACTTCTTATTCTTCTTGCTGGTCTCAAACCATATATTATAGAATAGCTTCCTTCAAGACGCAGCTGATTTCCACTACAGAACTTCTTTCCTCTACAGCAATAGCAGGAATTCTTTATCCTCATCTATTTCTTGGTCTGTTCCTACACTTAGGTCAACATACTATGGAGAGATTGATGAATCTCCTCTCAAACGTCCTCTTTCTTACCCTGTATTCCACTGATCAGAAGACATCTTCATTAGTTAAAAAATTTTGTGAAATTTGTGCTGTTGGCTAGCATTTTGGAGAGAGGGGGAAAAAAAAAAAAAAAAAGAATCCAGTTAGTTTGATCAAATATACAGCAGAATTTGTTATTCTAATCTCTTACCAGTGAATCTGAATGACAAATTAAAATACCAACTTTAATAGTAGCTGAATTTTCTTCCACTGTTCTTTGTCACAAAACATAATGAAAGTGTGAGTTGTTTTCTTTGCTTCTCAGTAGAAACAGAAGAATGTTCTAAAGAGAGTTGGTTTCAGTCTTTGTCATTTAGGAGCGAAACCAAGTGACTATTGTTATTGACTTTGATTGTTACTGATGTCATCAGAGTTCACTGATAAGTCTACATTTGTGAAAAATGGCTGTTTTTTTGATGAGTCACTGATGCAGTATCCATCATTAGTGATCTGTCTGAAACATCTGAACTAAGTTGCTCTCTTGTTTAATCAGGAAACTGTAGCTGAATTTTTCCAGTCTCACATGGCTGACATGCCTGTCACTTGTGATGAGAACATAATCACTATGAAAGGCTTGATGCTTGTTTTTTTTTTTTTTTTTTTGTTTTATTAAAAGAAAAAAAATCAAACTGGCAAGTAAATGGGAGAAAGGAGGTAGTATAGAAATTCCCCTTAAAAGGCCAAAGAGTTTAAGGTAATGAAAACTAATTCCTATACTTGTCCTCCACTGTAGCTACTGAACTTAATGATATAATATATTGCAATTAATTTATATCTTTAATGTTTTAGTCTTCTCACATGAGGTCCTGGTCATTAATCACTTTGAATTATTAATCAAACAAATCAGACCAAGGAGAGAGAATATTTTCCTCTTTCTTTGACAAACGTAAGTCTTGATGCATTTTCTTATAATAATAACTTGCTTCAAGGATCTGAACTTGGCTGTTGAGTTACCAAACCTGAACCTTTTGTAATGTATGTGATGAAAATGCTCTGAGAAAAACAGTACTCAGGAATTGTATTTATTTTTGTGTTTATTTATTTTTTTACCTCTAGAAGATGATCTTCTCAAGGCTTTCACCAGAAATCAGACTTTTCAAAACACTTCAGAATTTCTTTAGCTTCTTGCTGATGACTCCTGTTTACTAATTTATCTGTCTGCAGTGAATTCCCTAAAGGTTGAGACCATCTGGTCCTTCAGTTTATTTAACCGTTTCTCAGTTTTTGTGAGCCTTGAATTAAAACTGTCAGGTTCAAAGTTTATACCCATAATGATTTCTTAGACATCGTTAATTTTAATGTTTCAAGAATCTGTCCCATTTTTGCTTTTACTCTTGTCTCCCACAGGAGTAAGAGCTTCCTTCTTCTAGAATGTGCTTCAAAAGTGAATTAAAATGAAATCAGATAATTGAGGGAGAAAGTCATTGACGTGCAATCTAAATCTTTATTAGAGTTGTTTTAAATTGTCATATATCAAATATCTGCTTATGCATTTTCTTGCTTTCATTTAACCTTCCATTAAACAGAAATCATTGGATTTTGCCAGTGAGCAAACTTCCTGTAATATAGATGGTGATTATATGCAGTAAGTAAACATACAACCGTACATAAATTATTAAAACCTTATGTAAGGGTTGACCAAATAGTCTCAATATAGCTATATACCAAATATAGCTAATAAATGTTATTTGCACACATACACAAACACCCTATTTTGTACCTTACTTAGGGTACAGACTTGCGAACACTGATGTTGTCTTCACCTCTCTGTCTGTACCATTTGAATATTCAGTGTAAATTCAGTTAAATCTACACATCTTTTGCTTTACTGACAGAACTAGTTGCCGTTTACTATTTCAGTGAATAGTGGAATCTTAAATATGTTTTTATGGACTTTTTATGACATCTTTATATATAGTTATTGATTTAAAAAAAATTAATACTTCACTAAAAATAATACTTTGGGTATCATTATCACTGCATAAAAACAGAAGTTTAATATTGATATAGACGTGAACGATTACTATATATCTATATGGATCGTGGCGTTATAGTGGTTATTTGAAATGTCCAGAACCAAGAACTAACATAATATAGTAGAGGAAAACAAACCACAGAAATGTCTCCGAATCTGTGGTGGTTTGCTTGCATTTTTTTTTTAGGAGACGGGAAGCTGTAAATATAATCCTTTTAGAACGTGATTCCATATGATAAGGTACTTAGGAAAAAGGCTACCACATAATGTGAATCTTGAGTCGCATCATCTACTCCTCACGTCCATTTGTTCCTTTTGCTGCCATCCCAGCTCCTTTGGTTTCCATTGCTGTGGCCTGTGGCATAAGTTTATCTACAAAATTATAAAGATTCCAAGTGAACAAGTACCTACAAAACCTTTATAAGGGATCTTTAATAAGGATCTCTGTACCTTTTAACAATAGACTTGCTGTCTAACAATAACCTGTTGGCACTCCACTCTTAGGTGTCCTAGGAACTTTGAAGAAAGGTACATGGTTTTGTTTGTTTGTTTGTTTGTTTTTTCTTTAAAACCTCAGAAACTCATCTAAACTAGGACAAGTGTATTTCATTTTTAAAAATGGAACTGCATGCTGAAATATCCACTCAACTGTATTTCACAGTTTTTAATATTAATGATTTTAGAAGTAGTTTGCCTGGAGGAGAGCAGCAGTTTCACAATTTTAAATATGTTAATCTGTATATAGCATCGTAAAAGAGAGAAGAGTTCTAAGTAATATTCAATACTTGTTTTAAGATGATCTCTATTTTTTTTGTTTTAAGTCTAGAGTCCATAGTATGGCCTTGTTGGTGATATCATAGCCTGTCTCATGCATTAGGAAATCAAGGGTTCACTGTGGTTCTTTAGTTAAAATAAAGTTGATTTGCTCATTCTCAGAGCAGAAATGTATTCTCTTCCATGGTGTTAGAAGTGGAGGGAACAGAGATAGTCTTTTCTGTGGGTCACCAGGCAAAGGAGGAATCTTGGCCCTTTCTCTCTTCCTTTTAATTCTTGCTAAAAACCAGAACTAATAAAGTAGAACCATAAAAAGCAGCTTTGTGACCGTTCCAAGTACAGATCAGTTTTTGTTACAAAGATGTAGTTATTTGTTCAGAATCAGCACTCAGATACCAACATACAGGTTGGCTTTGTGACTTTACATCACTGGGTAATCATTAACTCTGCATGGCTGTTAATGGGATTTAAGTTAGAAGTTTCATTTTGATTTTACAACAGCCAGCTTGTTGTAAAATATCTGTAAAATAAACAATAACAGAGGCTTTACAAGTGAGTCTGGTATTTGAGCTGTGGTTTGTCACAGTCAAGAGGTAGAAAAGGCCAGAACACCAGCTCGAGAGCAAGAAGGATCTGGTCTTTAAACCGTGTTTGTGTGATAGGCAGATACTTTTTGCATTACTGTTGCTCTATCCAGAAGATTTTTCTGTACTGCAGACTCCTCTCTTCACCTGTATGTCCAATATATTCAACTTCTGTAACTACAGCTGGACTAGAGAAAGGAAGCCTTATAAAAGGGGACTGGCTCGTCTCAGAGATTGCTATGCAATCTTTTGGAAAAGAAAATCCCTGCAGTGGCCATGAGACAAACAGAAACAATGTGTTACCGTAAAGTGAAGCAAATGAAAATGGGAAGGACTGTCAAGTTCTTCCAGCTGCATAATGTGGTTGTAGGCATGTCAGCATCCTTGGTGTTTCTTTTGCCTTTTGATGAGGAGTCAAGCCTTCATCAAGCCTCTGTAGTTTTCCTGCCCTATGGACAGATGAGTTGATTTATCATTTTATCTTTAGTTGAAAATCTAGTAGCAAAGTAGGCCTGTATGTCTAGCTGTTAAGTGTTGCTCATCACTTTGTATGTAGCATGTTCAGAGTGGAAGAATACATGTCTCATAAGCTGCTGTTTGTCCATAGTGTAAGGCTTTCTTCTGTGCACAAAAGAAAATTGTAGTTAAAGCCAGTTAAAGAAGACAAAGTTGCAACATCTTCAATGAAATATTTTATTTCCTCAGGCTGGATCACTTTGGCATATCTGCACTTATTTTATCATTTCATTTAATCTAAAAGCCTGAGATACTCTTGGTGCTACTGGCTAGCATTTGGAAACATTAACAGTTTTCAAGAAATCTGTTCTTCTGACTGCATATTGCTTTGCACTGTCATGTTACTTCTTAGTTCCATATAAAGCCCTCTGTGTGACCTTTCTACAAGCACCTGTTGACTTTGTTGCGCTGTCTAAGCATAATTAATGACACTCTGCTAGTGCCAAAGGCTGAATGTTAATTTATCGTAGAAAGCTTGATAGAAGGGTTTTGCAGTCCTTGTACTTTGAGTGCTACTGCAGCAGTGCATTTATGTTTAAAAGATACAATTATTATTTCATGTTAAGCATCAGCTAAATAACATCCCAAATGACTAAGACAGCATGGAGTCCTGCCTTGTCAATTAGAAATTACTGAAATTATAATATTTAACATTAATACTGTTGCCCAGACATCATAAAAATATATGAAAAACAAGGTCACTTGTCCTAGTGATTTTAAATTAAAACATCTTCTGTAAACAGATGAGTACAGTATGTAAAATTTGCTATGTAAGATATTGTTTCAGAGTAGATTTTCAGAATCTTCAATTTTTTGATCTTTAACTCGCGTACATTTTCAGTGATATTTTTCTGTTTACACCAGTTCCATTTTTAAAGATTTAAGCTGCAATTGCTGCTTTTACACTGTATGCTGAATTGGGGTTTATTCTGGGTTTGATTCATAATTTAAACTGTTCCCAGCTCAACTTCAAAATACTTTATCCGTAACAAAAAACACAGTTTATTCCAACTTTTGATACTTTGTGCAGTTGTTTATGTCAGAGATTAGTACTGTGGTCCAGCTCAACTCTAATATGTATTTCAAGCAGACATGAGTCTGCATCTGACTACTTCTCTTAGTAGGCATTTGTCTCAGTCCTTCCCAGAAATGAAGAAATTGGATTCTTTACAATTCCAGCCTCTGCTCCAACCAGATGGTGTGACCAGATGCCAGGGAGTTGGAAAAGGACTGTGTATAACCACATGCACTGTCAGGGTTATGACAGCCACCTTCAGACAGGATCCTTGTTGGCATATCCCTTCAGTTAGGATTTTTTCTTGCTCTTCTACCATGAATGTTTACCCTTGGATAAAAACTAAGTCTCAGGTTTACTAGTATTTCTCTGTCACTTCACACATTGTCAGATTGTCAAATTCAGGTGCTAAAATCAAAATCTCAGTAGAGTTTTAAAATAGAATTAGAACATAGCTGTAAATTATCAGGAGTGTGACTATCCACAGCTGTACGAAGACAGAGAAAATTAACACTACTGTTACAGTAACACTACTGATTGCTAGGGATGACTGGATAGTTTCCTGCAATGCCATTGAAGGATTTTTTACCACAAAAAGAATGCACCTGCTGATCTCAGGAGCTTGTCTTGTCATTATTAGGAAAAGGCACCCAAATGCACACCTACAAATCTTTAGCTGTTGGACTGCTTAGATGACAAAATGCATTATTACAAAGCAGATTGACAAAGTTAACTTGATTCTCCCATGTTATGCCTTATTAAGCACTCTATGCCAATATTACAGACTTAATTAGCTGGATTCATAGTTACATCACCTTCAATGGTAGGGATAATTGATGTGAGATGAAGTGAGTCTAATAGGCTTGACCTTCAGTCAGTTTAAAACTCAGATGCATACTATATTTACCATCTTACTGAAGGTTCAAACTGATAAAGTCTCAAAAGAAAGAGCTGCAGACGTGCGCGCTGAGGAAGTCAGGTGCAGCAATATGCCAGCTGGAGATGTAGCTGCAAGTTGAACTTTCTCCTGAACGTTATTAACTGGGGCTTGTGTCCCTATATCTATAGAAGGAAAAATTTGTCATTGAAAAGCTAAGTAAAATACAGCTGCATCTTTACTGTTATATTCTGAATACACCAACATTAATTATCTTCACAAAATTAAATCTACCTGCTAGTTCCTTTGCAGTTTCTGCGTATAGCTTCCATGTCTGTATTTCCTTCAGAGATGACTTAATGGATGTAGGGCTTACATCTACATTCTTCCCTGAATACAGTCCACTACACTGTAATGGTGCCTGTTGACTACAGACATGCCTGAGTGTCACAGCTATGGTCTGGGCGTGTTTGTCTGCACTGGACAGCCTCACCTCTTTCAGAATGGAATGTCCTTCTCCTTTTCCCCTGAAAGTCTTGGGAAGTTACGAGCTATGTATATGCTATGGGAGCAGGCAGATCTGCTAAGCAACGTGCTCCTTTCTTCATAATAGGGTACAGCCTCTGAATTTCAGAGACCCCACTGTAAAGATTTGGTGTTTGGTTTGTATAAACATCAGCCTTCGCTAACCAATTCCGAACCAAGGATACTTTAGTAAAGCACTAAGAACACACAAATGTCCCAAACTGAAGATGAATCAATTCTTTTTTAGTCTCTGGCAGTAGCTAACAGTAAGTGCTTAGGGAAGTGTGTCAGAACAGGGCTTTCTTCATGGAGAACGAGCCAGAATTGTGACTTAGGATGAACGCTGTTTTAAACCTCAGGTGAACCATGGATACGGTGTTTAGCTGTCAGGAACGATTTTTATACTTTTTTGTACTGATGACAACTCAGCTAGAAAAGACTGTGGAGCACTGGACTTCAAGGAAATTCAGATGCTAAATCTGTCTTCATATTTGCATTTTGGGATATTACAGTTAAGAATCTTTCTCAGAGATTTCTGAAAGTCTTACTGCTATTAATGAAAATTACTGCACATTCAGCATAGCATAGTGCATATCGTGTACTCAGCATCTTGGGTGATCTGATGCACTTGGCTGAGAGACCTAATATACGCTGACCTGCCTGTAAGTGGTCGTGACAGAAATGTGTCAAAGAAGCTGCCTCTCATTATGGACTTACTTTTTCTTATTTTAAGACCTAAAGAAAGCTTGCAGTGTTGCTGTATTGAGAAATTAATTTAATAATTAATGATATCACTAAAATATTAAGTAGAAATAATTGTGCAATTCTACTAGGCTCCTAGAAATGACGACTTAATATGAGTAGCTAAAAATAGTCTTTCAGATGCTGCAAAATAGCTGCAGTGGCTTTGAAGCTACTAAGCTTACACTATTCTACAAAGCCATGGTAAAAATTCAGTGATACGCTGTTTCCCGAGTCCTGCAAAAATTATCTTCGTTTTGTTTACCTTATTGAAGATTTTAACTTAGGCCTTCAATAGGTATATTTTTATGGAAGTATGGTAATAGCAAAAGTACTTAAACTTTCCCATTCACAAGTATGTTCTTTAATAGCTCTTCAGTTGAAGAAATACTACTGTCATGATCTATTATAGGTGAAAGCTGTCATTTACTCCATCAATACATCAACGTGATTTGTTGACAGTTGTGAGTTCTTACGCATTCTGATAATCTGACTGGTTTTGTTTGGGTAGCATTTCAGAGAAACTTCAAGATCACTTGCTCGCTCTCAGTAGAATGGGAAATGGAAAACACAGGTTTAACGTATTGACCTTACTATTTGCTGTCTTGAGAAATTAATTTTGTTGCTGTGTGAAAGCATGATATATACAATCCCATGTAGTCCTTCAGCTTCAAGTACCTAACCAATGATTTTCAGTCCTTTAGGATTCTGGAAAATTAGTGTATTTTCACTGGTGGCACTTTTTATAGTCTTAGACTTACTTCACAGGTTCTCAGGTATCCATGGTCTGTGTGTGGAATTCTGTTGACATAATTCATCAGCTAGCCACGTAATGGAACTTTTTATTTGTTCTATTTCACTTGAACTAACAGGTCCAGTATCTTTTAGGTGGAGGGCCTTCATTTCTCTAGCTTGCTGTTTATAAAAGTGAAATGTTTTGTGTCAAATAGATGGTTTCTTCAACATATCGTAAAACACAATTGCTTTTCTATAAAAATGGACTAAATTCTTTGTTGTATCCTTTGACAAATTCATTTTACAAGCATCTACAAAATACTGCATTTCACTCTGGTAGGCCATAAGTTGTATATATTGAGTTACAGTACTGTGACAGTGGTCTTCCATATCCAGGAAGCAAACACGTCCCAGTAAC
>VXAV01003797.1:339659-353304 GCA_013399715.1 Alectura lathami | reverse complement strand
GCATACATCCCCGAAGGGCCAGTGAGCCAAACCCCTATGAGGGTGACCCTTCCTGTAGGGCTCACCGCCAGAAGCCATCCTCTGTAAAAATGAAGCTGCAGCAAGTCTCTGTAGGTCCAGAGGAAAGCAATGGGAGGTTACAGTGTGAATTTTGGGATATGTCCAAAATCATGCCTCTACACCCTGCAACCCCACCTCACACCCCAAAAATTTAAATGCTAGTTGAAAACTCATAAACCATCCTTAAAGACTTGTGTTCCCGGGAAGACCAAATTTGTGCATCCCCTGGCATAGGTCTCTGTATTATGACAAACCTAATGCAGATTCTGCTTGACTTGAAATATGGAACCCTGAACTGAAGCAGTTCTACAGTTCTGTTCGAAAGTCTGGAAGGATTCTTGAAATCAGTGTTGTCTAAAATTATGTACAAATACTAATAATTACCATTATAACAAAATTATGGTGTATTTGTTATATAGAATTCAGTTGGTATGTTGTTCCTTCATTGTCAAAGTTTGTGCTTCACATTTTTTTATTATTATTATTATTCTCATATATGGGCAAAATATATATTTCCAGAAAAGGTGAAAATTTGGGTAAAACTTGGAAATTTTCATTTAAGAATGTTGGTGTAGAATTTTGGAAAACACAAAAAAATACTAATACTAAATTATCAACAGTAAATATTTTTAAAATGTGGATCTTAATCTGATTCTTACTGATTGTATCTACTGGAGCAATAATGTTTGAGGCTTTCTGCAGACTCCTGATTTTGAGTCTTGTGGAAGCATCTGTTTCCATTTACACTCAAGTTGTTTTGAAGGCTTTCTTTGCAGTCACTGTAATATCAGTGAAGTGTTATGGCTCTATCTATAGGTACAATGTGAGTGTATGGGAGATTGCTAGCAGATCCAACAATGTAAGCAAAGAATTCTCTCTTTTATCCAAAGCCACAAGTTTATCCAATAGTGCTACCAGAAATTAAGAATATCTTTATTTTATATCCTATTTCAGATTAAGTAAATCTAGGATTCTTGTTAAGAGTAGTGTAGTGATTAGGGTAATGCCATTTGTAGTGATTCTGTATTAGGAATGTTCATCTGAGCATGTGTCAGTAATTAACTGTTAATCTGTGTTAGATATTGGTGTTGGACCACGACACATTGCTGGAGACTGTGCTCTTGTTACTCAAGTGCTAAAGTTTTTCCAATTTTAAGGACAATTTGTAGGAAGTTGGGTGATAGAAACCACGTGTAGGTCTTCATTTCTTTAATGTTCCAATGTTCCTTTATTGAAGATACAAGTCACTTGACACTACCATGACGAGGTTTTTCACTCTTTTTCTTTTCCTGAGAACCATATTGTGTAATTCTATCATAAAGCATTCAAATGCTGTCTCAAAAGTAGGTGAACTTTGTGTGTGTGTTCGTTCTCTTTGAAGGCTGCCCTGTTCTTTCTGTTATAAAGGCTAGGAAGCATTTTCATACTTTGCGTTTTTGCTCTTGACCAGTGTCCTGTCTGTCCCTGTGCTCATGCTGGATGTTTGCTCACATGACTTTTCTTGCTCTCTAGGTGCTATTTCTCTCATGTTTTTAAAGGCAGCAGACACAGCTTCTTCTTCCATTTTGCTAGGCTAACAAAGCTGAACTCCTTTACTCTGCACTTGTGAAACAAATTATTCATTGTTTAAAATCACAGTATAACTGTCTAATGGAAATGTTTCGTTTTGAAATGTTCTGGGTGCCTTTGTCTGTTTTATTGTTAAATTGCAGTGGCTTAGATCCGTCCATGTGATCAACCAGTGCATTCAAGTCTTTTTCCTTGCCTGCTGCTTTTCAAGTAATTTGTTTAGCCAGCTTATAACAGAAATTGTCATTATAAATGTGTAAAGCATATGATTTTGTACATTGTCTTAGGTGGTGTTCCTATTCTTTGTCTCAAGGTCATCAGATGAAAACCAGAAGTGTCCAAACTAATTTTCATACAAACTTCTGGTATATTCACTCTAGCCTAAGTCTTCCTCTTTCAAAATAAATCACTTTTTGCTAGTAAATCAATTTTTGCTAGTTCCTTATTCACCTGACACTATTTCTGCTAATTCTCAGGGTCTCAGCTTAGCTTTCCTTATACTATCCAATTTTTTATCGAGGGCAATGCAAATTATGTGACCTGTGTGTCCCTGTCTAGAAGAAGAGTTATCAAAAACTATTATGTGAGTCTGACATTATTTACCTTTGGTAAACCTACCCCTTCTCTCTGTTATTTATTATTATTATTATTATTTTCTGTTCCTCATTTTCTTTCATAATATCAGGCTAACAGGTCAGTCATTGCTTGAATAATTCCACACATCGTCATTTCCACAGAAAAAAAGTATTACATATTCTGACTGACTTTTCACAGATGCATTAATAATGAAGTCTCAGATGCAAGGGGCTGACCTATGGTTTGAAGGAATCATGCATGAATGCATAAGCAACTTCAGTACATCGCACTGGAATGTGCAAACAGTGACACTGCAGTCCGTGTAGGTGTGCCTAAAGGACACCACATTTTCATGCAATTTACCAAACTATTTCAATCTTGTAAAAGCAGCTTGTCTCTTGGCTTGGAAGCAGACAAATATGGAGATGTGGCAGCAGCAGCTGTGGGTGGTGTTGTGAACCGTGTGACAAAGTTGATAAAGTGATACTCTTTAAATAAATAAGGAAATATTATTAGAATTGTCCTCTTAGTTCATGTGTCAGATATCAGAGATTCGCGTGACATAATTAAGCTCTTAGCGAGTTTTCCTTTTACATTTGTAATAATTTTCATACTCTTTTTCTTACTGATAGCCTAATGGTTTCTTCAAGCATCAGTACTTTCCGTGATTTTTTTTAATATAGATCTGAAGAACTTACTGCTGTATGCAAAATGGTTTGGGCACTTATCACTGTATTCACCCATTTCTTTCACACCTAAAACTACTTTGTTTCCTTGATCAGTGTTGTTTTGTTTGTTTGTTTTGTTTTGTTTTGTTGTTAGTTCTTTCTTTTCATAAGCTTTCTGATTATAATCAATGTCCTTTTTGAGCTGGTTCTCCATGCTGGATCTTGTTAATCCAGTTAACTTTTATTAATGAATTTCCTGAGTTTACCAAGTTTTAAAATTTGAAATACAAAATCCTAAAGTGGAGACTACTTTTAGTTTTTATATTTACTAGAAAAGGAGTTACTGATTATCAGGTTTTCAAAGATTATTTTATATTACCAGTTTTTCCATGTTTGCTGAATCCAACATTTGTATAGTGTGATTTCTGGAAAACCTGTATTATTAATTATATATAACTGTAAACATATTTTAAGATGGCTTTGTACCTTTTCAAACAACTGCTTATATTTATTGTTGATGCCACATTTTCACTATTTATTAATGCAGCACTTGTTCCTGGCTACAAAGGTACCTTGGACTCTGTGCTTAATTTTCCAGATATTGGGATGGATGAGGACTGCAGCATTACAACATAACGACTTTATTACTTAATAATCCTAACATGCTTAGCAATTTTATCTCTGTAGCCAGGTGATTTTATGTTACATTTCTGGAGGTACCTTTTCATTTCTGTCTGGGAATCTGTGTCAGTTCTGCTTTTCTTTTGCTGGCCATTGCTGACCCTTTCCAGGCTTATGTTAAACAGTAGCCTAATGGGCTACAGCTGACTGTGACAGATCAGAAACAAAGTTTTGTAAACAAGTTAATGTGGCTGGGGATCCCCTTACACTTCCCTTGCCTTGTATCCTCTCATTTAAACATCAGTCTTACCTTTTTTAGGACCTGCCAAATGGCTTTGTCATTGAGAATGTGCCTTATATAACCATATTTTGTGAGACTGCCATTGTTTCCATTCCTTTTACAGAACCTTGATTTGACATTCTAAATTTTTCTTTAGTTTTGTTGATGCTTTTCATACCACAACAAGAGATCAGTACATATCCACAGCTGAACTACATCTTCACAGTGCCGGGCCAAATGCCTGTCCGTATCTCTTATCTTGTGCGCTGGGATAAATCCAAAGGAGTGTGTTTTAAATATGTACCAAGAAAGACAGCTGAAAATACAGTTCTGCATTATTTTATGTTAACCACTAAACCCTTAACATAAATTCTAAATTCATCTCTTCAGTTGTTCCTGAGAAGCTGCTGTCTTGTTTGAGGGCCTAATTAACATCTATTGCATGTGTATACATAATTTATTCGCTTGATTTTATGGTGACGACCACACTGTTAACTCAGTCAATACTTACTTAGTAATATAGGTTATTACTAGTAGAGCTTAGCTGCAACACTTTTACTGCTACTGTAACTTTATATAGCTTATGCATATTTTGGCAAAACCCGTGCATTGTTAATAATATAATATATGATGTCTTGCATTTGAATCTGTCAAACACATCATCAGATTCTTTAAAATCTGGAAGCAGTGAAGCTGCTTTTTCCTAGTTCTCTGGAAGGTGTTCAGGTGATTTCATTTACTCTTCTTTTTTTCTTCCCATTTTCTTCTAACCTGTTGTTAAGGTTCTGGTTTTTACGTCAAGGAAATTGCCAGCTGGAAAAAAATATAACTTTCAACTGTTCTGAGGACTCAAAATTGAATGCTTTCCTATGAAATATATTTTATCTCAAACAGAAATACTGTGCTTTAACTCAGTATCAATCTAGTATCAAGGCATATGCAGGCAAGAACTGAAAATAATTTGATTTATATCATTCCACAGTGTTACAAAGTGTCTTTCTGGATAAGGACTGTCTGATAATGGGTATGTTCTTTTTATATTATGCTAAATTTTAGAAGAGTAGAACATTGAAAATGGGAGCAGTTCTCTTTAAACAGTTGTGAAACTAGAAGGGCCAACATATCATAAAGGCACCTAAGGCGAGAGGCTGTCTTTCCTAAACACTTAAAAACTCCTTGTAAATGCTTGCATTGATTATCAGGATTGGACTACAGAATAAAATTGACCAGAATAAAATTGCTTGGGGAAAAACTTCACTTTTAATCTTTCATTTTTCCTTTAAAATGTTTTTAATAAGGGTCACACATGCATGAGCTGCAGAAATGTCAAGAGTCTGTAGCTCTCAATATCCTGGGGACCATTTTGTCTTTGGAATGAAGCTTTCCATTTGAATTTTAAACTTTTCGTATCCATGTTGATTCATTTGTTCTGTTTCTGTTCTTCATCTCTTTTGAATAATTCCACACAAGAAAACCTAGCACAGAAATGGAAAAAGTAAATGAAACTTCAGAAGTTCTCACAAAATTTACTTTCCAGTTCTTATTTGAAACAACTTTTTCTTTGGCTTTTTGGAAAGTTTCCCAAATGACAAGTCTTAGGAGCTGAGAGTTCTCGGAGACTCCTGGAAAAAACCTTAGAGCTGTTTTACTGCTGATAAGCCTGCTTTATTTGGCTGCAGGTCACACAGCAAATTTTGCAATATCTGGGCATATGACATTGGAGAAAACTCTGAGGTTTTGAAATTTGCATCATTTCTGTCTTATTTTTGTACAAAATGATAGATTGGTGTGGACAGCTTTCATTTTAAAACACTGGCATTTTCCAGCAGAAAAATATTCCTTAGAAAAAATTTTCGATGTTCAGAATTTCCTTTTATAATGATTACCAGTCAAATCCAGTAAATAGGGCTAAAAGTGAAATGGAGTCATGAAGGGATTATTGACATTCTGGTTTGAAAATGCTCACAGAATGTCTGAAGCCTAAATGGTAAGTTGCTGACACAAACTTTTCCAGGGAAAATATAAGTTGCCAGAGCTGACCTGTGTCATTGCAAAGCTGTAGGTCCCCTGCAGAACATTTGATTGTTCTTTCTCTAGTACTGTTTCTCCCCTCTTGGAGATGGAGCAGCTTCCTGAGATGCTGCCACTAGCACACCACGGAATATCAGTTTTTAAAGCAGGAGATTATTTATGTGGAGTTTGAAACATCTGACGCACAGTGATTCACTCAAAATTTAATGTTACTGTCGCTGGTATTAATAGTAATCAGTTTAGATACTGTGTTTCATCTCTGGACTTAGGAGCAAAAGAAATAAGATTATTTTTGTTTCACCAAATAAGAGAGAAACTGAGGCAAGAGTGGTAAACTGACTTATTCATCACTACACATAAGAACAGTGGAATTGAAGGCTGAGCCTTCAGTCAGGCTCCATTCATCCTCTTCTGCAGTAACAGGGCTTGCTTGAGTGCTCAGCTTCTTCTCCTGTGAATAATGACTAATGCCATCTGAAAAAAAAAAAAAGAAAAAAGAAAAAAGAAAAAAAATTATCATGCATCTTAGATGTAAAAATTGATTGCAAATATTTGTTCATATTTTTAAACAGCATTGTGAATATGTGGGCATTCTCAGTGTCTACATTTTTGGTGAATATCCTAGTACAGGATTTTTTTTGGCAGACGTTACTGTAGCAGACAATTTAATTTTGATGTTTAATTTTGGGGAATTTCTACATAACTATTTGATATGCAATGACGATTTTGACTTTACCTGTACATTGTCCAGTCAGGAACAACCCCATCCCTTTGCCCTTCGTGCCACCTGCACTCAGAAGAAATAGTCTGAAATATCAGATATACATAGGGCACTGTTCACAATTAATCCATAACCCAGGAACTGACTGTGGACATTATTTACCAAAGATTATTAAATAGTTAATGTTATAGACTCATGGGATGGCCCACCAAGTTCCCCCTGCCGCGGGCTGGCTGCCACCCACCGGGTCAGGCTGCCCAGGGCCCACCCGGCCTGGCCTTGAGCACCCCCAGGGGTGGGGCACCCACAGCTGCTCTGGGCAGCCGGGGCCAGGGCCTCACCTTCCTCTGAGTAAAGAATTTCTTTGTAACATCTGCCCTGTATCTCACCTCTTTCATATTAACACCATTCCCCCTTGTCCTGTCACTGTCAGGCCATGTAAAAAGTTGCTCTCCCTCCTGTTTATAAGCTCCCTTTAAGTACTGGAAGGCCACAGTGAGGTCAAGACCAAAGCTGCCTCTTCCCTGAGCTGAACACCCCCAGCTCCCTCAGCCTTTCCCCACAGCAGAGGTGCTCCAGCCTCTGAGCATCCTCATGGCCTCCTCTGGCCCCGCTCCAGCAGCTCCACGTCTTGTGCTGGGGATCCCAGGCCTGGACGCAGCACTGCAGGTGGGGCCTATGGGGGCAGAGTAGATATTCTTGTTATGTTTTTTGAGAGAAATAGAGAAGAACCCTCTCCGGGACTCTGAGGAGGAAATAATTTTCTGTAAATCTGTCTTTTTGCTGTGAGATGAATTTAATGTTGCATTGCTGCATGCGAGACATCTGCTCAGCCAATCTGACAAAGGTGGGCAGCGAAGCTGGGTTGGCTGTGCATGGCTCCTCCTCGCTGTGTTAGTCTTTGCCCAGAAGACAAAGGCAGTATACAGTGAGATTTGGGCCACTGTGATCAGGCTTCTCTTTTATGCTGTGCAGCTAAGGGGCTCTGTGTGGGCAGAGACTGGGTGGCAGCGTGGAGGTGAGGGGTGGTCCTCACCTTGATCTTTCCTCAGCTGTGCGCCGGGTCATGAGGCAATGCAAAGAAGGCAGCTCTGTGTGCCTCCGGTGCAAGCAGCCCCTCCTCTCCCCTCCCCAGTCTCAAAGTTAAGCTCTGTATCACTGCCTTTTCTCATTGGTATCAGTGAGTCAAAATAGAGAAGAAACATGAGAACCACAATGAATTAGACAATTTTCCCCCAGCTAAAATGCTGTAAACCTGTTGTGTTACTCTGGCTTGTGTGGGACTGCTTTTGTCAAGCCATGGCACATTGTTGCTTATCCCAATGCCTTTAGCTGTTGGTTTCATTATCATAAGCTTATTCAGATTCTTCTAGCTTTCTCTTTTTGTGTGTAGTAAGTAATTAGTGTAATGTGGTATGTCGTTGTTGCTTTTTCTAGCACAGAATAATAAGAAAAATCCTATAAAAAGTTAATTGTAGAATAATTTCTCTTACACTTCTGTAGATCTCCAGATAAGTCAGCAGAGATTTGGGGCTCGACAAATGACACCACTAAAAATTTCTGTACATACTTATTAATTACAAATTTATGGCTAGAACGGTATCATCAGAGATTCAGCTTACACAGATGCTTTGGGATATCATAGAGGGAAATGCGTCTCTTTCAGAAGCATGAGACAAAGCCAATTATGATAGCTTTAGAATCAGTGAATTAGGCAGTAGAAACAATCTGAGGACAAGCACTTGATGTTTAGCTCAGTTAATTCCAATTAAAGTCTTCACAGTCATTTTAAAATCTAATGTAAAAATGTGCTTTTGCTATTTTCTGTATTTTTCCTGAGTGTGTTTAATGAGTGGCATCGCCTAGGTTGAACAAACAGAAAAAAAAAGATTTTTTTTTTTAGTTTTTATTGTTAGAATTGCAAAACTTTCCCAAAATATACGTGGTGGTAAAGAGAAAATTATACACAAGCCTTTATCTGCTTACGTAAGCATCCCAGTGACATCACACTACTCTCACTTTTCTCCTATATTTGTTTTGAGGTCACTAGGTGCTTCCAATATTTTCGTTTGCTGATCTCTTTTGTGCCTTTGATCTCTCACATGCATTTCTCCCAGCATATGGACATATACTAATGTCAAGTTTGTTTAAATGGTGATGAAGATTATTGTTTTTACTTCTCAGAGAGGTAGTGCACATGTACTATGAGTAAACTGTGTGATAATCTATGTAAATTATGTGCACAGAAGCTATACTTTGCCCTTGGGGGAAATGCAAATTAGAACATTTTGTAGTTTGTTTGTTTTTAAATACATACACTTTTCACTTCAAGGCTCAGGACAGACTCCCTGTTTATTTTCCCATTGCTCATCATTTGTTTTTCTTTGTAAATATCTCAGCCTTTAATGATTATTTTTATACTTGGGCTGGGGAAAAAAAAAAAAGCTTTATGAGTGAAGTCCTCAGAACATTATGTTCGGTCTGTTTTATAAATACGCTGTAAGGGAATTATCTGCTTGTAAAAGGGTGTATAACACAATCACAGCGCAAAGCCATTATAGTGATCTGACAGTCTTCATTCATTTTCTCTTAGTGCTGTCTTGTTTTCTTCCGTTATATTAATGCTTGTAATATTTTTAATCCTGGATTACTAAAACACGGAGTTAACTGATTTTCCATATATGAAGAAAGATAAATGGATTTATAAAATGTGTTATATACTACATTTGTAGTTCTCTATTGACTTATTTTATTTTCTTTGTATCAGTAAAATTATTTTAATACTCTTTAAGTACCCTTTCAGAGAAGTGTTTTAATGTCTGATTCTGTTTTAAGTGAAGGAGAAAACCTGGTAGAGGTTGTCTCTTTAAATCAGATCTGCAGTGTTGATGGACCCTCTAGCAGGCACGGTAAGAACCATTCTCACCTCTGCAGCAGGGAGCTTGACCATATAGACTCACACATTCAATCAAAACGTTTTCCCTTTTAATATGCACTGTACCAGTCCTATTCCCATGGTTACAGCTCGTGCTTCTTTGGTTGCTTCCAGTCTGTTGGAAAAGGAAGGCAGCATACATTTCTTGTACAGGAGTTTAAAACATCATGAAAGCAACCCTGTTGTGATTTGCATTTTAAATGTTTCTTTTTTTTTCTCATTGTACAGAATGCTGTAGCAGTAGCTTCAGTTCATTTGCCACAGTCTGTCTTCTCTCAGTCTTCAGCCTGGCAATCTGTTGATAACTCCACTTGCAAGCTTCAGTTTATTGTCTTTCGGAATGGAAAACTCTTTCCCAGCACAGGAAACTCATCAAATCTTGCAGACGATGGGAAACGTAGGACGGTTGCCACACCAGCTGTTTTTGCTAAAATAGGTGAGGAGATGTTATGCATTATTTCCTTTAATCTGAAAGCTAAGGTATACTTGATTATGTAGAGAATAAAGAAGTAGAGTATACAGTGTGCTGAGAGGCTGGGAACAGTCTGTCCCTGTAGCAGAAATGTTTGAATTTATTTCTATCTGCATGATTTTATTCAGATTCTCCTGCAAATGAAGAAATGCAATTGCTGTATGACTAGAATGCAAATTTGAGGTTGCTATTTTTTGTCTGTGTTGTTACAGAGGCTTGTTTCTTAAAGCACAGTGCTATAGGAAAGAACCTTGTTTTACTCTCTTCTTTACAATGAAAACTGCAATGCTAACGTCCTAGGCATTGATAAAAATAAGACTGCTGGGGAAGGAGTAGTGCCCTGTTGCATGTATCAATACTCATCAGTATACTTTCTGATACAATGAACCTAAAACAGGTGTTGTTAAAGGATTTTGTCTAGATGTGATGCATCATATATGCTAGTGACTCATTATTTTGATTAATTATTCACTCCGGCAATCTTAATAATTTTATTTGATTTTGAATAGTGCTCTCATTTCTATTAGCATTTTAAAAACGTTTTAATGTGACTTTCAAAGTGCAGTATTGTCTCAGCTATTAATCATATGGTGAAATTGTGCCATTTTTGCAGTTACATGGGCAATAGCGTAGCATTGGCTGTAACTGAAAAATATTAAACAACAAAAAAATCAGCTTTCTGAAGGTTGATTAGACCATTTGGACACATTATGAAACTGAAATGCCCATTCAGATTTATTTAAACTATTGCAAACTTTTCTGAATGTGAAAATTACTTTTGATTTTGACCATTAAGAGTATATGTCTGTTGCTTTTCTTTTTTTAACTATAGTTAGTGAATCTGATCTCTTCACACAACGTTTATCAATAAAGGGTTTTCCACTCCATCTCTCTGATTGTTTGTTGCTTTTGCAGATGGGTGCAGTTTTGGAAACCTCACCAGCCCTCTTACTATAGGGTTGAGGCACTTTGCACGGGGTATAGACCCCATTGCAGCCTTCTGGGATTTTGACCTTCTAGATGGACATGGAGGCTGGTGGGGAGAAGGGTGCCACATAATTAGTTCTGCAGGCAATATTACCACCATTCAGAGTACACACTTCAGTAACTTTGCAGTGCTAATGGTAAGTATATGACTTAGCAAATATACCTGTATTTCTCTCTCTCTTTTGCCATACATATGTGTTCTTTTTACATGCAGCAGTATCGTTCTTGCTTGCCGGTAACTGACCTTCTGTTTTCTATGATGTTTAGTATAAGACAGCCTTAAGGAAAGTAAGTTATTTAGCTGTTAGTAAGTGAATAAACCTGCTGGTCACTTTTAATATCCAGAGACAGGCCTAATCAGAAATGACATTAAATTCAGTCTTGGAATGAAAGTTCCATCAAGGAATGATTAGTATGTTGTGGTTATAAATTATAAGACAGGGTTTAAAAATGTATACTCCTGTGTGCTTTTACATCAGCACATCTCAGAGGCTGGTCTGCTTTTGTTCCTGCCCTGCACTGTGTTGATCATACTAATTAGTTGCAGGCATACCGCAATGTTGAATCATTTAATAAATGGAAAGGAATAACATCTTCTGCTCTCTTAAGTAAGGACACTGCTGTCTGTGTTGATCTTGAAGGAGTTTTAGTTAGTATACCGATGCTGATAGCCTTTTTGTTAATTGCTGCTCATGAGGAAATATATTTCTGTGCAGTGCTAAGACATCAGCCTGCTTTAGTCTGTTCTCAGTCACACTCACAGTTCCCATTGCAGTTATTTAACTGTCCTGCTTAGCACAAAGTTACCGTTGTGAAAGCAAAAAGATTATGCATGGAATAGTAGCATGTGTTATTATTCAGGGTATAAAGGAAAGGAAGCAAAAAAAAAGTGAAAAAATATTTGCAACATTAAGTAATTTATTATAAACCAGTTTTAAAAAAAGATTAGCCAGATGTATGTTATTAGTGACAAATTGATCCTAAATGCTGGTGCATAATTGCGCTGTAGACGCTGCTTGTGTACATTATAGAAATGTTTATAGTTGAGTAAATACTGTATTGTGTGGATGTGTAAGGGACAGCAAACATAGGCGACAGGAATTGCGAGGACGTGTGCAGAGAATACCAATCTGCTGCTGTCAGATGAAGCCCAGATGGCAGCCAATCATAGCACAAGGCTGTAGCACCCACGAGTTAAATTACGGATATTATCGTCCACTTCATGAGAACCTATTTCCTTCAGAGTTACTTGCTAAACATTTTTTCGCCCATTACAGAGTTGTTCAGAACTGAAGAGTTGTTCCTTAGAACTGATGACATCAAATATACCTCATTTTCTACAGCTCCTATGAGTTCAGTTTTTTCACCTAGGCACTAGTTTCCTGGAATGCGAAACAGTTCTGTTTTGAGGGCGTTTTCCTGAATTTATTAAAGAAAGGACCTGTGGACTTTGCAGTTGCCACACCCAAAATGGCTTCTTCCTCCTTCTGTGGTTGAGTTCAGCCTGTTCTTAAACTTTGAGTAGTTATTAAATGTTTACTAATTGCAGGCAAGCAACCAATTCCATAGTTCCATTTTGTTCTCAAAAAAATGGTGTATGGGCATAAAGGCTGTGATTCATTTTTAGTTTATAAAGCTGACTGCACATTTTTCTCTGATAAGATGTAGCAGTTTGGGTTTTCCGCAACCCTAAAGGCAGCTGGGGTACCTTTTAATGTAGCTTTTGTATCTGGTATGTATTGGTATAGGTCTTGTGTTTATTTTGATACAGTAATTCAACTTTTTTCCTCTGCATCTTTCATTTTTATCGTTTTTATCTGTGCAAGACAAGACAATAGAATCTGAGGCTTACTCTTGCTTTGCAGTTGATGTGGCAGCTAATAATGTGACATTCTCTGGCTCGTTTTCATGCTCACTTTTAAGAAAAGAAGATGCTTTACCTTAAGTAATTAATATGTGCATACATATATTTGTATATTTGCAAATATGTCTTCCAGTAGCTGTCTTTCTGAACAGCTGTTGGAAAACTTTTGTAGCTTCATTTTGTCCAACCATTTTCATTCTAATATGTTATTTGTTAATCAGTGTTTTGTGGCATAAAAGATTACGCTTTTCTGGGCAGTTCAATTCTCATACCAGGAATGAAAAATATTTCATTGTTCTGCTTAGCCATTAATTTATAATATGAACAATATAAAGTGCTTATGTCTGTCTTCCTAATTCACACCCAACTGTCTAATATGTTTTAAAATACTAACAAACTGACAGCAAGATGAAAATAGCTAGTGTATGGTATGTAGCCGATGAAATTAGCCACAGTGTCATGATTCATGTTATTTTTTTAATCTTTAATTCTCAAATCTATTAAACCATAAAAATTCATAATTGATTATTATGTTTTGGGGTAATAGCAGTAAACTGAAGTAGTATGTGTAAAAGAGCAGCAATAAAGCATCTTGAAGGTTTACATTGCTATCAGAATAATGTATCCTGCTGAGGAACAAGATGAAATAGAAGCCTCATTTAATCTGACTGTCCATTTTATGGCTCATACAGCACATACTGATTCATCATTGCTGTTCATCATCTTTTTAAATAGACAAAGTTCACTGAACTGCTTTTATAATAGTTGCTTCTGTTTAGGTGCTGTGAAAGAGTTAAAATAAAGATTTTTGTAGTGTCCTTTTTAGAAGGACTGTAATCAAGGATTTATCAACTTCGGTTG
>VXAV01003797.1:319833-331764 GCA_013399715.1 Alectura lathami | reverse complement strand
GGTTTAGGAAGGACTTCAGCAGAAAAATCTTTGGTAGCAATAATTTTCACTAAATATTAGCTGAGATATATATATACTTTCGCTTCCTTTTAGTGGCCTATATTTCTGCTACCTGAATTTAAAAAAAAAAATAGCATATGTATATTCTCTTGCTGTTATGCACGGAGGAACTGACTCTGCCTACTGCTGTCACAATATTTCCTGAATGTTATGGGGCTTGAGCTTTCAAGAAAATAAATTTTTTGCCCCGTAATAAATCTTCCCTAACATCAGTGGCTCAATTTGTTTTTGTTGGCTAAAATGAGTTATTCTTTTGGGACAGCATCCACACTTGGATTAAAAAAAAAAAAAAAAAAAGCTTTATAATATTTCTATTATTAATAAAACTCATAGCATTAGTCAGCTAAGCACTCATGGCAATTCTCAGCAACCCTACTGAACACAGCAGGGTGTAAATTGCCTTTCTGTATTTATGTGTAAAAAATCTTCTTACAATTTTTACCTATTTGAAGTGAACACTTGACTGAGATATAAAGTTCAAATTAAATAGTTACAAGGAATAATAAACAGAAAGCTTACTTGGAATATCTTGGAATTATTCCTGTCTAAGGAGAGCAAAAAAAACAATATAACAAGGCATCTTCTCATTATAATCTCATCGTGTTATATATTTATGAAATTATAAAGCAATGAACAGTTGTTTCATTACTATTGCTAGATGCCAATATTATACCTATACTTATTGCAGTGTAATCTGCAGGCTTCTGTGAGATCTTAAATAGGATTTAGTTTAAAACCTGGTCAAATATTTGGAATCTTAATAACAAGCTAATGAATAATTTTTGAGGCCATTATTTCTGAAATATTATTTAATACTTGTGTTGTCCTGGCACTAGAAAATGGTAGAAGGTTTTAGACAGGCAGACAGAATGCTTGTCTGAGTTATTGCTATGATACTGGCTGCACAAGAAGACAACCTGTTTATACAAGAATGTTCGAAGAAAATGAAATGCAAAAGACAACAGGAAGGAGGTGTATTTACTCCAACTTCTGTTCTATGCACTATGAAATCCGTTCTTACTAAAATTAATTTTTAAAAATGGATTATATGTTGCTATGGTAGGCAGCATATAATAGTAACTATTTAAACCTGTTGTTTTTAATATTTACATTAATTTACTATAAACCCAAGAATTTCTACAGCAAAACTTGCTTAACTAGTTTAAGTTTTTCCTCTAGTTTTTAGTGAGAATCTTTGGAAACCTCTTATCTATACTTGTGCGTGACCATTAGTAAACAACACCTGTAGATCTGAAAGCATCTCTAATGTTCTGTTTGCAAAGCCTACATAAGTACATCACATGGTTTACACTTAAGTGACACATTTGTCCACAAAAATATTCTGAGATAAATATCTCGCAGTATCTGGTGGATTATTTCATAATTAGTCTATGAGTTCTGTCAGACTGAAATATCATTTACCATTCCCTTCATCTGTAGTTTGAAAGTGAGGTTAGCAGATTAGTTTGTAGGGCAGCCATGGTCATGTAATTACACGATCACAAATGACCATCTGTTGTTACAATCATTGTCTGGTTATTTACTTTGCAGATTGCATGGTAACAATGAAGTATAGCAGTAATAATGAAAAATTGATTGAGATAAATGAGTTTTTAATACTATGTTAGGAGTAATACATAAACTACAGGAGTATCTTCGTAAAATGCATAATCAGTGACAGCTGTTTAGTGATATGGTAAAGGGCCAGGGCCTCAGCTGCTGAGAAACATGCATGCTTAGAGAAAAGGAATGGATCAATTTACGTATGCTTTCTAATCAGTTTCATAAAGTTATTTGTTTACCTGACATCATACCACTTAAACATTATCAGATGTTAAGATTTTGGAAAGATACATGAGACACACTGTTCTTGGGTTCCTGATAGAAATCGCCTGATGGAATTAGGCAGGGCTGGCTGATGCAACAAATAATCTAAGACAAGACTCCTGTAGCTCATGACACAGGCTGAAAAAGTGTTCACTCCAAGAACACTTGACTCCAAGTACTCTACCACGGACCCCTTCTTGCTTGCTGACATCAACTTTTTTCAAACTTGTGTGGGTCCCAGTGCCTGTCTCTTTCTGTGGTAACCTTGTCTCTTCCTGTGGCTTAAACTTCAGGGTGCCAAAGCTAAAAGGTAGGGAGATCAGATCTGCTGGTGGTTTCCTGAGATGCTCATGCACTGAAAATTTTCCCATAGTCTGCGTAGGCAGTAGTGAGATGCACAGCGAACCTTCTTATCGGCCTATTGAACTCAGCAATTCTTTAAATCACTTAACCCAATGAAAGGTATTTTTACCCAGTTGCTACAGGTTCTTGTGTCCCTCAAGTCTAAGTTTTGTCTCTCTCTCTTTTTCTTCACTTCTGGAAAAAAAGTTAGTACAGAGTTTGAGAATCTATTTGTGTTTTTTCAAGGAGCGCTAAAATATTAGTTATGCCACATCTGTGACATCATCAGTGTTGCTATAGCACAAGTATCTTTTCAACTGTTACAACTCAGAACACAGCTTCATCCTGCGTTAGTGTAATTTCCACTTTTGGTTTCCTGAGTACATAAGAGAAAGTTCTAAGTCCAATTATTTTCTCTCATAAAAACTGAAATGTGGTAAGAAAGCCACTGAGACTCTACCTTTCTCATTGTAATTATCCCTAATATTTTCATACAAATTTCACTGCAACATCCTTACTTGAGTGAAGTAGTAGACTGAGTTATTTTTTTTCCTTCATAATTAACCAAAAAGAGTGATTCTTATAATAACTTCAGGTGGATCACCTTCTCCCTCTAAATGACACGTCCCATGCTAATTTTAAGGCACATGAATTAATGCTATGGGAACGGACCCATTTTCTCTCATAGGTATCTGAAAGAACCTTCATATCTCCTTGAAGGCAAAGTAATTGAACTAAAAAAAATGTGTTTTTCAGAGCTTGTAAGATATTTATTTTTATCTGGAATCTAAAAATCTGAAATTTCTTTTAAACCTGCATGCCTATTTCAGAGAGGATTTTGTATAGGCAGTCTAGTTGCACATTTGATATGCAGTCTTTACTTATGATTTATAATGAAAACTGATGTTAGAGTGCCAGTCTTGAAGAGCTGATTGCTCCTTTACAGATTTCCTGTATGAATTAGGTTACTTCTACAGACTGTTTGAGATTTATGCACAAATCTGACTCTGAGTGCCACTGAATGATGGCAGTAGATGTAGAATCCAGAGCTCTGAGTTTATGCCAAAATCATTCATGCAAGGCAAAGGTTGTGTTAGGAACAGCATAATGGGATGATTCAGAGACAGTACACCAGACAGGAATGTGCTTGAGCCAGCCAGTGGAGGATGTAGTCAGCCTCTTCCATCTCCCAGGGTTATGTTCTCAGGTTACGTTCCTTCAAAGGGCAGAAGGACTCTTGGTCCTTTCCTGCAAAGAGTGAGATGGGAGACACAGTTGTAGCTGAATCACTCCTTGTGGCATGGGAGACATTGGTTCTGTACCCTCAATCTGAAATATTTCAGTTTCATGGCCCTATTTTCCTGTAGAGCATCCTAGCCATGAGGCTATGGCTGAGAAGGGACGAAGTGGTCAGACCCATCCTAGGTGTTGAAGCATGAAGAATAGACTTGGAGGCACAAGGGCACAAGATTTAGGAGAGAGAAAAGTGGGACAGGTTCATATTCTTTTATTTTTTTTCATCCAAGTGGCCAGACACTAGGTAGCATGATCATTCAGTGATCTATTAATTCAACAGATCCTAGAGTTAGGAGATGTATCTTGAGTGGGAGCTCTGGATGCAAAAATATTACAGAAGGAGGAGAAAAAGAGTAGTTATTTTCTACCTGTGAAGAGAGCAGGGGTTTCTTCTATGGCTAAATGCTTTAAGATCATAAAGTGCATCCAGTGGTGTTGGAGACCACACAGAAATTCTGAATCCCTCCATTTAGCTGAAAAGAGCGTGCAGGATTAATAGTGTAATCAGAATGTTTGTGCATATCCATTATCCTCCCTTACACAGAACTGGCGTAGGAAGAACAGTCTGATCTGAAATAAATTTTTTAAAAATAAAAAGTAAAGGGAAACAAAAATACTGCGTACAGGTTAAAGCTGCTGAAGAGAGCTTTTTGTGCCAAGTTGTTTTGCATAAATGTGTAGTCTGATCATTACCATGGTAACTGCATCCTGTGGAACTTGTTACTTCTAAGGTGCTGAAATTTATTGAAGGAACACATACAGACGGTATCTTCTTAATGTAGAAAACAACAATCTTCTATTCAGTAGGCTGGTGCTTGTACCCAAATATAAGAGTTCTAAGAATAGAGTCCAAGGAAACAAAAATTTTCACCATAACAGCTGCAGTTATTAAACAGCTTTAGGTGCAATGCTGGCTTCAATGCATATGTCCTGGCAGTTCTTTCTATATCATTTGGCTTCACAGAATCATAGAATGACTTGAGTTGAAAGGGACCATAAAGATCATCTAGTTCCAACCACTAATAAACATCATAGCTTTAGTATATTTGATCATAACTCCTTGTTCTTTGAGGAAAACGTAGCCTTTCCCACACAGATTTGTTTGAAATATACATTATGGTGAAGGTAAGCTCCATTTATAGTGAAAGTAGGGTCATAGAATCATAGGATATCATGAGTTGGAAAGGACTAATAAGTATCATCAATTCCAGCTCCTGGCTCCACACAGGACCTCCCAAAACCCAAACCCTATGTCTGAGAGCATTGTTCAGACTCTCCTTGAACTCTGGCAGCATGGAGCCCTGGGGAGCCTGTTCGATGCCCAAATACCCTCTGGGGCAGAACCTTTTCCTAACCCCGAGCGTGACCCTCCCCTGATACAGCTCCATGCCATTCCCTTGGGCCCTGTTGCTTTCCCCAGAGAGCAGAGATCAGCAGCAGCCCCTCTGCTCCCCTGTGCCATGAGGCCTCCCCTCAGCCTCCTCTGCTCTGGGCTGAACAGACCAAGGGACTTCAGCCACTCCACACACATCTTCCTGTCCAAACCCTTCACCATCTTTGTAGCCATTCTTTGATGCTCTCTAATAGCTTTATGTCCTTCTTATACTGTGGCACCCAACCAATGCTGGATCAGAGCACACCAGGCAGAGCAGAGCGGGGCAGTCCCTTCCCTCGCCCGGCTGGCAGTGCTGGGTCTGGTGCACCCCAGAGCATGGTTGGCCCTTTGGGCTCCCGGGCACACTGCTGGCTCATGTTCGACTTGTTCTCAGCCAGAACCCCCAGATCCCTTTTACAGTTTCATAGTTTTGAGTTTATAGTTAAGTAGTTTTCTGGGAATATTTTGATGTTTCATTTGTATCTCTTTATTGGCCTCAAGCTTTACAGAGGCACAAATCCAGTAACAACTTATGCACAGAGGAACTCACATCCTGGACCTTCAGTGCATAAACCTAAGGTTTATGTTTGCTACAAAGCTAAGTGAGAGACCACTGAACAGAAATAACTTTGTCCTGTTGCCTTGTCTATTGAGCCTTGTCTTTTCCTTCCATGTCATGAGCTTTTACCTCATGTATTCATAGCACCGGTCTCAGCAGCCTGAGACAACCCCAAAGTGCTGGAGTGTGGGAAATGCATCTCCATGTCATGACTGCTGTCAGTGTGGAGGTGCGGGTAAGGAAGAGGCACAGTGCTCACTTTGAAACTAAACTTTTGAGATGAAGCGTGACAAGCATTTGTTTTCTAACGATCATTAGTGGATAAGTGAGAATGAAAATTCTAGTCCAGAGAGCTGGCAAATCATCTCCACAAATGATAAAGGATACCCATTCCTTTGGGTTTTAGTATAAAAACTCAGTGCACCCTTCCAAATTCCAAATTTTTATGAAGAGTCCTCCTGAATGTTTTATCTCCATATTGTCACCATTGTCCTTCAAATCCCATCAGTCATCAGAAGGTACTGTAGCACCAGGATATATCCTCTTCTGCCTTAAGGAAGAAATGCAAATGGAAATTTTTATTTTGAGAGAAAAAGAGAGATACTACTGAAAAGGTAGTACAGAAGCTGATCAGATTTCTGTCTCTTATCCATGTTTGCTTGTTGTCCATACGTCAGAAGGAATTAAGTTGCTGAAAGATGGGCATACTGTGGAGAAAGGTAGTATGGCTAAGGTGTGACATAGCAGTATTTTCCATTCAGTTCAGTAGTCTTCTGGAAAATTTCAATAAACTTGTTTAATAGTACTATTTTTAGGAATTTCATTCACTCAAATGACTGATCGTTTGTGAATATTTGGCCACATACACTGCCTGAATTTCAAGTGTTGGTTCTTGCTCTCCAGAACTCATCCCAGCTATCCATCTTCTTATCAAATCTTTGGCCTACCGGTGTAGAATAATTACAGAATATATAGTAGCCATGTTATGCTTAAATGAGAAGGAGGTCATGAACCAAGTGTCTAGAATTTTTCCAATTCTTTCTTCTGGCTCCTGCCTTTTTCTTCTCATCCCTCTTTTCTCTCTCCTGTCTTACTCCTTCAGTCCCTGCAGCTCATAGTTATATTCACCATGTCCCTACAGAAATGCTGCAAGCTGCACATGAGCTGAGTCCAGACAGCACTAGCCACTGAACTGGCAATGTCTGCCAGCTGATGGTACAAAGTTGTCTCATTCTCTTATTTCTGCCTCTTTTATCTCAAGTGATAACAGCTATAAAGGCTTTGTGCTCTCTTGTCTAATGTGTCAGATAAGTCCCAGAAAAAATTACAAAGGGTTTTCTGCTGGTATTTGCTGCTGTATTCAAATTCTCTGCTATATTACAAGGTATAAACAAAAGTCATATGGTTTGTTTTCCTTTACTCATCAGTTATTTTAAGTTGAGCAAAAATGAACACTGATTCAAATAAATCATTATAATAGATTAGTGTTGGTTTTATTTAGCAATTTTCTGTATTCTTCAAACATTTATGTGGTCTCCAATTATAGCAATATTTTACTTGTCACTGCAAAATGTCAGGTTACTGCTTCAAAGGTAACCTCATTTTATATAATCAGATGGAGACTGAACTGATGAAAGAAAGCATTGCAGATTGGATAAAATTCCAATTACTCTATTCGTAGTAATGAATAACAATTACTAACATAACAAAGATGTTAGTATTTTAGAGGCACTTGTATGTTTTTTTACTTTTAATGGTAAACACCAATTTGTGGAGACATCATGATAATAACACTATTGAGAGTCTGAGAGTTTGCTTTTTTTTTTTTTTTTGAGGGATTACACCATGATCTGTCATTTAGTTTTAAAAATTATATGGCCACATTTCTAAGTTCCTTAAAATATGTCTGAATGTAATCTTTTTTATGCATCTAGCACTGATCCCATAGAAATAGTTGGTCTTTACAAGAAGTCAGCCTTGGCTAAATGCAGCTGAAATGGAACTACAACAAAATATTGCAAAAAATATATTGATGAAAAATGACAGAAAACAGTCTGTATAAGAGCAAACAAAAATTATATTCTTTTCTTATTTTTTAAATTGTATTGTCATGATAAGCCAACAACGTTGGCAACATAAACCAAATATTGCATCATGTTAAAACCAGGTGTAAAAGTTGTCATGAATCAGGTTCTTTACAAACGTCTTTACCATCTTGGTTTCATAACATACCATCTGTTATCACAGATAATATATATGGTACATTAAATAAAAGATTCCATCTGCTTTTTAAAACTATTTTCATTCTGTGGTTAGAAATAACCAGAGAGAAAAAACTGCAGATGCAGCTGCAAATTCAGTTAAGATCTGCTTGCCTGTACAATTATGCAGTAAGAATCTTCTCAAAATCTTCTTTTACTGATCCACTTACTGGCTTGTTTAACTGTCTGCTCTTGTTTTAGGTTGGCATAGTATTGCATTATTCTACACTCTCTACTATGCTATGGATTGGAGTAACTGCAAGAAATATTTATAAACAAGTCACAAAGAAACCTCAGTCATGCCAAAACAGTGACCAACCTTCTTATCCAAAGCAACCACTGCTCAGGTATGGAATATTACCTTTAATATTTTTTTCTAGTGTTTCATAAAACATGTAAACTTTAGCACTTTTTTTTCTTTCTACATACTTTATTTTTATAGACTATAAATAGAATCCATAAAGAATTGAGTTGTTTTGGAGTATATAAAAATCTGAATCTTTATTGTGTGCTAATAGTTAACTATACTCAGGAGATGTGCAGAACTGGTATTGGCTTTATTCATATACCTCTGTCTGAACAGGAGCAATTCAAGTGTTCATGATGGTTTCCTATGGATGAAAAAGAAAATTGGCTTACTTCTGGATTAAGGCATTACTTAATCATCAAAAACTACTCTATAATGACTTTCCCTTTATCCTTTCTGCTATAAATCTTGCTCGCACTTGTATTGATTGCCTACTAACCTGATAGAAACCTTCCTCATTCCACAACAGAGATCTAATGCTATTACCAGAGAGACGGAAAGTCTGGGCTCCCTGTCAGCTTTCCAGATAGAGCAGACTACCTAACGTGTCTCTGATAGCATGGTAGGTGTAATGCAGTGTCAGGAGCTTAAGACTAACTGCTCCCATTGTGGAGTGAGAATTTTAACTGGGTGCCTAGTCTCAAGCTAAAAATTTTGTTAGTCTGAATTAAAAAAAAAAAAAAAACACAGACTAGGATTTCCTACCAAGGACATGAGAAGAGAGATTCACCTTTTTGGACTTCAGCTATCATAAAGTTAGGTGTTGGCCAAAGTTATCCTGCCTCCCTGTATAGATTTTGGAGGGAGACTGAGACAGAGAGGAACTTCCAGAGGACAGTTTCTCCCATCTGTCTCGGATGTTTGTGTGAAGATAGGATGAGGTATCTTATGGAGGTGTCTCTCTTCCTCCCATCTCACGGAAGAAATGATCAATTTAGACTAAAGACGTCAATTTTATATACTGAAAGACGAGAAGTATTAGTTCTACTCTTTATCGCTTTGCTGAAAAGTCCGTATTGGTGTATTCTTTTAAAGGCACTCTAGCTATTTTATTTTGAACACAAAATATTTATGAAGTAGTCCTTACAATGGCTGTGTGATGTTGTCAAAACTTGTTAAAAATCTGTGAGAACAAGAATGGTGCTTTGATGACCAGACTGTTGAGGGAAATCTTTATTAACACGATTAGTTCCCTGATTTTTAAAACATATTCTTTCTGGAGAAGAAATTATGTAAAGTTCACATAATTCATTATAGTCAAGAGAAGAGTCATTGAATATTAGATTTGCTAGGTATAAGCAAGAGGAAACACTCACTGAGAGTGCCTGACTTCGCTAATCCAGAATTTACTATACCGTTCTTCACAGATGAGAATTTCACACTTCCAGTTACTAGCTCATGGCAAAATGAATAATTGCCAATTTTCACAAGCTGCAGTGGCGGCTATTAAGGTAGAAAATTGATTCACATTACATAGATCCAGCATAGTGTATGTTCTTCAAATTCAAATCTTGTTCAAGCTGGAAAACAACAGGCAATCAGGTTACAGTAAAGATCACACTAATTAGAATCCTTGTTGTACNATAGTCATAGAAATGATAAGCCTACTCTTAGCTGTAAAAGAACGTGCATGTAATTGTTTAACAGCTAAGTAAAATGATTCTAGAGTTATTTTTCTCACTCTGTGCACCATATGTCCTAGAGACACAGCCACTGGAATGTATAATAGGATTTCATAATGGTTAGTGCTAGCTTCAAAATAGTAAGGATCAATTTCATTTCATGTAGAAAATGGGCATAGTGTATGTAAAATTAAANAAGTCTAATAATCATTTTTATGGCCGTTTCAACTTTACTGGTTTCAATAAAATTAAAATCAGAATTATTCTGTATCATAATATTTCTGTAAAATAAGTTTAAGATGCTTATACTTCAGTGTAGTCATTTATAAGAAATGTTTTATCTGGACTGTTCTTGTATGTATAATCTACTGCCAGCCTTTATACCTATTGTGCCTTGGGTACATACACAGTTTGTCAGGGTCTGAGGTTCAGGGAAGCGGTGTTAATTTTGGTCTCTGTTGACACCAGTAGTTAGCTAAACAATATTAACTTTATTAAAATCGAGAATAATCGATTTGATTATTTTTTGTGTGTCAGTAAATGGAGACAACTGTCAAAAATCAATTCATAAATCTGTGACATGCTGCGTTTTTTCAAGGAGCTTGATACATGCTAAAAAACAGCTGAACTACTGAAAATAAATACCAAAATACCTAAAGGAGGCATTACCTTTTGGTAGGAAGGGACATTTACTTGTAACAACTAATTCAGTTTCTCTGCCATCCTATTGGTATATTCATTTACTGAAGTAAGATGAATGATGTACACTTCATCTTCTCTTGCTAGTTTTTCCTGAGGGGTGGCAAGATGTACCCTGTTATGTAAGATAGTGATTCTCTATTAGTTTTCTTTGTTTCAAGGTACAGTGATCAAACTTGAAATTTTTTACAGTGTAATTTTACTGAAACTTGTTCTCCATGGATATAAAATGTTCAATATTGCCTCTTTTTATATATTAATCATGTACTATATGATAGATCATCTATGTTAAACATGGTACATTGTATGTATTTTATTATATATTTTACCTGATTTTTATATACGTTAAACATCAATTATAGAGTTAAATCTCTCAGGTCCTACTGACAGCCTGTCTGAAACAGTCTGTAACAATTCTGTCATTTTTCACTAAATGTGTCTGGATGCTAATGAGATGGATCAAATTAATGCATCATTGAATTTTGTGTATTTAAATGCTGAACCCTAGCACTTCAGCAGATAATGAAATTACTTCCTGCAGAGCATACTCTCTGGTATTCTTAATAGAAATCAGTAATTCTGTCTGTTCATCCTCTGTGGACATTCGTGAAACCTGGCAGTGTTTGGGTTCTGACTCATCTGAAGTCAGATTTTGCCAGCAAAGACAAGGGCATGCAAGATTCAGCTGTTATTTGTGGTGTACAAAACTTCTCATCAGCCTAAGCTGAGGCACAGGGGGCATTCCTTTTTATACCTGGTACATACATGCATTTTTCATGTGATGCCTTGTGCGCACATACGGCTTAGAAAATGTCTCAAGGGTATTCTATTAATATCATTCCTTGGCAGATAGAGAACAAACTTAGACTATTATCATCATAAATACTGAGCACAATGGCAGTACAAACATAACAAAAAATAAATTAGTTGTCAGCTGGGTCAGATATTAGTGCTAAGGAGACAGGTAATGAAGTTACATTTAATTTCAGGTTTGTGTGCAAATGTGTCTCCTGATTCCCTCCACCCTCTTTTATGCAATCAACATCTTGCAAGGTAACTGACGTAGCCAAGTTCAGATTACAAATAGTCAAATGTCCTGTATCTGTCCTGAAAAAGCATCTGATGGGCATAAATTACGCTGGAGAATTAACTGCAAAATGGGTAACAAGTTATGTCGCTGTCTCTGCTGAACTTCATCTTGTTTACTGTGTAATGTGTCTTGATACACTTTTTGAAAGGTTCTTACTAAAGCTGTGGAGCTTAGAGGAAAAATACTGAGAGAGCACTGAGAGAGTCAGTGCCCTTGAAAAACTGTGTATCCACCAATAGCAGCAATTTATGAATGGATTGTATGTCCTTTGTTCTATATTCAAAGTGCTAGGCTCAGTACTAGGACTACTTAAAAATAACATCCAGGCTTTGAAATGTCTTAACAGTATTATAGAAACTGTCCTTTGCACAAACAGCAGACCTAGAAACAGTAGGTGATGACTGAAATGGTTGCCTGAAGCGTGATATCTGGTAATGGATGCATACGTGCGTTTGCGTACACGTGTACACACAGTTCCGAGTAGGAAAAGTAA
>VXAV01003797.1:307850-319828 GCA_013399715.1 Alectura lathami | reverse complement strand
GTCTATGTGTGTTTTTGTGCTGTTCTATGTGAGCTTGTATATGGGCATGTACATCAGCCATGCAATTACAGAGTACTGAGTGATGTCTCGGAAGCAGCAACAGGGGTTTTCCTTGTGTGCACTGTTCATGGTGTAGCAATGACTAGGAACCTACAACCTGATGACATGCATGTACAAGGTGTGATAATGCTCCATTTGCATCCTCCTCCTCTCTCCTATGAATGTGGCAACAGCTCTTCGCAGTCACTCCCTGGGTCATTATCTCAGCTACCCAAACACTAATCAGTAGCATCCAGCTAAACGAGTAGCAAATATCTTTGTCTGTGACATTGAATTATGTTAAGGTCTTTCACTGCGAAAAGGCAAAGCCATGCTAGGCTTTCACATCCAGGAAAATTCTCTCCTTTGATTTGTGTAAACAAATCGTGTGATGAGTCTCTTGCCTCTGACAGTGGCAAAATTTTACAGATTTTTGCATGATACCACAGGTGTCATGGCATCTGCTTTGTGTTTTGCTCATAATAATCTTGCTTGTCTCAGTATGAACACTAAGATACTTGGTCTGAATTCTGATGAGCTGGGAAGCAACTCATGGGCCAACACAGATCTACTGCAATGTACTGCCGTATTTGACTAACTGTAAATCCCAAGAGAGCCTGGCTGGAAGTGTTGTGAATTCCATCACAACCTGATGAAATGGCGGTTTTTACTGAATAAGTTCAGGCTTTTTCCTGAATTTGAGTTGCATGCTACAATACTCATTATATCACTGAAAACTGGCATGTGATGTTTTGGCACCGTAACAGAGGTACTAAAGCACTCCAGCAATCAAGACTAAAGGCTTCTTGCATTTAGTCTTTTAAAGAATGATTATGTCATTTACCAGACAAAACCCTTACGATTTCCAAGGTAGCAAGTGTCTTCAGCAAGTAATCTTTGCTACTCTGAGGGGCTAGAAAATTTCCCTTATCAGTTAAAACCAGTTAACTATAATTTATTGCAGCATAATAGCATTCAGTGTAACAGGGGATCAGAATTTGACCAGGATAACAGATCCTCTATTGAATGTCAAGTTTGCCAAATATATCATCTTCTTGGCCATGCCCTTTTCTGGATCTTGAGTGCGAATCATATGAAGTGACTTAATTTACATTCTGACAGACACAGACATTGCTTGTCCCTTGTCACCACTATCTCTGAAATGCAGTTAAGTTCTAGTGCATTTTTTATTAGCACTGGCTCTCGTGAATTTGTCTTCTCATTTCAAATAATGATTGAGAGAGAGAGAGAAGGGGATCAGATGAAAAGCATCCATTGCAGTCCATTGTTTTCTTTGATATGCTGTGCCCTTAAATATTAATTCCTCTCATCTTCATCCACGGGAGCTCATTTTTCCTTCCTAAACTGAGCATACCAAATCACTTCTATAATGTTTAAATTTAGGCTTGATTATCTCAAGGGTTATGTGCCTTTTCCTTAACAATTCTTTATAGTTTATGTGTGTTGAACTGAATGGGAAGTGCCAAAGAGCAGAATTCTCAGAAGCCCTGAGGAATCTCTGTAGTTCAGTCTTTACTATCAGAATAGCCACAGTTCTTTCAATGGAGAGTAAGTGAAAGTGATGCCTCCCACCCCTGAGTAGAGTTTCCACCATTCAGATTAATCATTGTACAGCAAGACAACAGTCCCAATTAAAAAAATCTGCTATATCATGCTTTGGGAAGTTGGTTGCATTTTAAATACTTGATTGCATCCCTTCCTTAGAGGACAGAATAAGCTAATGCTGGGACCCTAGCCAGAATGAACAGAAAGGTTCTACCACCTGAGGTATACAAGCTAGAGAGAGAAAAAAAAAAAAGGTCTGTTCATCTTGAATGAGATAGAGAAGATTCCAGAACCTAAGGGTGCTTTGAAGCTGGTTTGGTGCATTAGAGGCATGTCAGTATTACATGTTCACTCTTAAAAGGCTGATATATGGTCAGATGGAGTCATGGATTACAGCCAAAGCCATTTTATTGCTAGCCAGCAATGAAAATGAAAGATCTGTAGTGGAAAAGAGTACAAAACGGTGACAAGGGAAACATTTTCATGAATTTTTCTTGTTCAATTTCAGCCTGAAGCTAAATACATTTCCCTCATATGGGGAGAAAATCATCTTAGGTCAAAGAAAATGTTAATTCAGCTTTGAAACAGTTGTTCCATGCTAGCCCATTTTCTTGAAAAACAACACAAAAAATTAAAATATGAGTAAATTCAGAGTAGCAATATATTGTTAGTGGCACTCTAACAAAGCTGTTGTACTTTGCATAGGACGAGTAAATATTCCTTACAGACAGCATTGGATTGCCAGTATATGCTGTCATAATATGGAAGCATTTTCCTGCTTAATGTGAATCAAACAAGAGACGTGATTAGAACTTCCCTTTTTACCTTCAAGGTGACTGAACACACTATCAAGTGCCTTAAGTAAATGATGTTTTGAATAGAGGTTCTTCATTGACAATCTTATTTCAAGAGCTTTTTGCAGTCAAAGTAGAAAAAGGACTTTGTTACTGCCTTAACTTCATTAGGTAAAGTGCAGGTGAGATGCACATGATGTTGACACATTCCACAGCAGCAATCTAATAATACCACATCCTTTATGAGATGTTGAGGTTGAAGGTGAAGTTTTATCCTTGTTGTTTAAAGAACAGTGTCTGAGCTATTTCATATGAAAAAGGAATGGTTTATGGTTATTGCAAAATAAAAATATGCTCCTTACTTGTAAATGAGCTATTAAATGCTATTGCAGATCATGTTCCCATTTGAATGGGAAGTGTCCTTGATTCTAAAGCTATTGACAAGCATAACCCTACCCTCTCACACCCCATCCTCCCCTCACTGATACCTGGTCAGTTAATGAGGGAATGATGGTCTTGGGACTTAAAAATTGTTAAAAGCATGAGTTACGGCATTTGCTTCAGGGAGACTTGTAATGAGTTCTATGATATTTTCAGTCATTAAAGGCTGTAATCACAACATGCTGATCTGCTGAGCTGTATTAGGTTGAATTTTCAACTGCTTTTATCGTGAGTTCACATCTAGGTATTTCCTGGAAATTCAGGATTCTTGTCACACTATTCCTTGTCTTAACGCCTTCTAGAATTCAAGCTAGTCATGTACATAATTGTAGAAGATAAGTTAGAGAGTAGGGTAAGCTTGATAAAATGTTCCATGCTTTGATTCGCTGCTCCAGGCAAAATGTAAAAGGCTGATTGGAAATTTTGCAAGTTCTAAAAATCCTTGAAGATAATATATTCAAACTCCAATGGGAGCTTTGTGGAAAACTTTATCAGATTTGGAAGAGCTAAATATTTTCTCATGTAAATATCTGGTGTCCTGTAAATAAAACTTAGTTATGTAAAAAAAGCTGAAAAGCCAAACGCATAGGATAACTTCAAATGTGTCTATTGCCATAGTATGGACAAAGAAGTAAACCTTCCTGTCTGTGTGAAATAATATTCACAACAGTTACAGAAAAGGGTTTCTGACTTTTAGTTGTGGATGATTGTACTGATTTAAGTTATTGAAATTACTTAAAAGTGAAAGGTTGAGGGATCTGAGACTGTTTAGCTTGAAAAAAAGAAGGCTCTGGGGAGACCTCATTGCGGCTTTTCAATACTTAAAAGGAGCTTACAGGCAGGAGGGGGACCGACTTTTTACACAGGTGGATCATGGTAGGACAAGGGGGGAATGGGCTAGAACTGAAAGAGGGGAGGTTTAGGTTGGACATCAGGAAGAAATTCTTCCCTGAGAGAGTGGTGAGGTGCTGGAAGAGGCTGCCCAGAGAAGCTGTGGATGCCCCATCCCTGGCTGTGTTCAAGGCCAGGCTGGATGGGTTCCTGGGCGGTTTGATCTAGTGAGCTGGTGGCTGGCAGCCCTGTCCACGGCAGGGGCGTTGGAACTAGATGGTCTCTGAGGTCCCTTCCAACCCAAGCCATTCTATGATTCTATGATTCTATGAAATCATTTGTTTCATTTTAATAAAACTGGAGTCGTATGAGGTACTAATCCTTCTTATGAAAATCATGTTAGAAAGATGCAATTAAAAGCTTGCCACAGGTCACCTTTCTTTTAAGTGGGCGTGCAAGTATGTCCAGCTTAACTGTAATGAGAACTGTGATGTCGCAAGGAAATGTAAGAAGTGAATGAGAATTGTGATGTTGTACAGACTGATGAACTGCCATGTCACCGAAACCTAGAACACTGCAGGCAACCAATTAGTATAATATAGAATTATTCAATAGTCTGTAATAACTGCAGTATAGTGCAAGCACTATGCATTTAAATTTTAGCATGGCATAGGTCTTGTTATGTTATTGCATGTGCCAATACATCACCACTATTACATTTTTGGCTTAAAGATACAAGTTACCAAGAGTAAATGTTAAACAATTAATGGTGTGTGGTTTTTCTTAAAATAAATTAGCAGCAGAGAGCCATGTTTTTAGCCATTATGGTTTTAAATGCATAATTTAAACATTTCATTATCTTTTGCTTTATTGAGGGTTGGAAAAGTTCAGGGGAAGAAAAATATAATCCTTGGGCAAATATGAGTGGTGAAATCTACAGATACGCACATTAAATTTAATATGCTGAAGCATATTTAACTGTAACTGTTGTAAATTCAACTTCAGACCTGACTCATTCTGTGCATACCTGCTGCCAAATGCATGTTATCATGTCTGTTTGGTTTATGCTTGTTTGGAAGGAAGGCATAGAAGTCTTGGGAGGAAAAGTTGCACTACATTAATTCACTTGGTTTGGAGTTTGGCTACCATGGTAAAACACCATGTACTTCAGCTGATCTCCTTGAGCCTTTATATCCTAAATTATTGAAGCCTATTAGTGGAATCATGGATGTTTCTTTTCAACTTTGTCTTCAGTAAAAACTCCAAATGAGAAGACATTAAAGAGGGAATCACATTTACAATTTTAAAGTAAGAATGTTTAAAGTTAGCATCCTCCTGGGGTAAGGCAGAATATTTTTAATTTGATTTTCAAAATACTATAAAAGTAGATCATTTTAGAACTTTGTGCAGACTTTGGACCAGTTTTAGCTGTCTTTCAACTGCTAAGGTTGTAAGGAGTGAAATAGTCTTCACGAGCATGCATAATTTGGAAAGGGCAGCTCACTGTTGAAAGCTACGTCTTACACACCAGTGCCTCAGAGTTTTACCTTTTAGCATCACTTTTCCTTTTAACATATACAGGAAAATGAATCACAGAGGTTGAAGTTGATGCAGACTGGGAAATGAAAGTGCTTCTGTGTAACATATAGTTGTAGTATTCCAAAAAGAGAGTCAGGTTTATTCTAATAGTCACTTCCAGGGTAGTTGGAGCCTTCATGCATTATGTCATATTGACTGTTGATCAGTAGGGCGATATTGACTATTGGGGGCAATATTTTCTGGATTGACTACTTCAAAATTACCTACTGCAGGATTCCTCAAAATGCGGTTCCTCTTGGGGTTTCTAAATACAGTAGAGAAAAGGCAGGTCCTATCTGTAGAACAGGTCTGCATACACAGTATTTGCTCTGTTGTTTTAACTGACTGTTTTAAACTGTTTATTTTTACATTAAAAATTTAAACTTCAAGTAAGCTGCAACGTATTCAGAATGGGCATTCTGAGTTTCCTATTGATCTTTTGATTTTTCGATGTCTTTCTTGCCTTGGCTCACTGCACTGTTATAAAGTGCTACAAGTATGCGTTGTGTTTTACAGAGGTGGTTGGACAACTGCCTGTGCAGAACAGCACGCATTGTAAACAAAACCCAGTGAAATGGTTGAAAATATAGGAAACGGGAGGTAGAGGCATTGAAGAGATGCATCAGAAGAGGAAGTTTGACCTCTCTGTTAGTGATACGCATCTCTTGGGAGGTTCCACAATTAAAAGGGCAGGAAAAGAAAAAGGAGAAAAAAATAATATTTCATGTTCTACTTAGAGTTTGACTTCTGGAGTCATGTGATTTTGTTTGAACCCCTCAGCCTGGACTTCTAAAGCAAGCTTCTAACTCCTAATTTGCAATGACAACTGTAAATGTGAAAAAAAGAAGGAATACATGAGCTCAAATCACATTAAATTTTGGACCCTCATGGCTAGTTGCGTTAGTAACAGCATTGTAAAGGTGTTTAAAATATGTTAATAACAAAATTCTCTGAAATTATTGAAGATAAGACAATGAATAATAAGCTTGATTTTCAGTAGGGGGTAAATAGTTTGATGTTAGAAAAATATTTAAAGCTACAAGAATAGTTGGTAATTAAAACACTTCACCTGGGAAGCTGTAGAAATACTGTCATTAGCAATTTGTTAACATAGATTAGATAAACCAAAGTCATTTGTGATCAGTGTTTAATGTGACCCTGCCTATGAGCTTTTGAGTGGATTAAATGACCTCTTGAGTGTCACTTCTGCAGTTCAATTGTATTATTTTTAAAACAAGCATTTTTCCTAAGCATTCTGATTTTTCAGACCTTTATTTACTGCTGAATTCCTACAGCCTTGTGGATCTCACAAGAACCTCTAGTGTTTTATTATGCAAGCAAATTTTGACAGAAGAGACTTTGAAACTAATGTGTTCCAAATATGCCTTCAGTGCTTGGAAATGTTATGAGTCTAGTAGAAACTGGCTGCTGATCCTCCAGGTAATTTTATTCAGGTACCACATTACTGTATAAAACATAACAAAAATCAGGCCAGCTTCTGCTCTGAGACATCCTCACCCACAAAGCATTTTCAGTGAATCACAGGGAGTCAAACATATATAACCACAGGAAAATTTTGGTTCACAAATGAAAATTATTGCTTATTGCTACTTAAAAGAAGTAAAATTCTGTAAATTCCCTGCAATGTTAAAGATAACAGATTAAAATAGTTAAAATATATAATGTTAGGTATTTAGCATATGTCAGCAAAACATAACATCCTGTTTAAACTTTATACCTATGTTGACTGAGTACTCACTCAGATAAGGGGCTCGTGCCATTATTATTGGACTACATATGGTGCTCAGGGAATCATTCAAGAATTTAACATTTATCAACATTAACATTATTTAAACAAGAATTTATCTGAAAATGAAGGCTGACGTAGAGATTCTCTGAAAGAAAATCTGAGCCCCACAGAAACCTGCCTATTATTTATCTATTGATTATGAGAGATACCTCATTAGTGTTTTATCTGTTAGGAGGCAGCAGAACTGTGATTACTGAATATCTTTACTGTTTGCCCCTCAATATTTATTAGCAGTGTCAAGGAACTGGATATGTTAGTAGTGCTATAGAGATTTACCTTCAAATATTCTATATGATTTTTTGGTGACAAATATTTGAAAAGTGTGTACAAGTCTCGGTTCTAAAATGCCATGTCTGTTAGCTATGCTTATTACAAGTAATCACTTCAACAGAAGTGGGTAATTCATAAAGAACATAACCCACAAATAGATGCCTGTAAGCAGATGACAGTTTCTTCAGATATATCTATTACTTTATCTCGCAGGTTTTTTACTTTTGTAATCATAGATTTTATAGCTTTGATACAGAGTCTAAATTTGTGGTATTTGCTATCTAGATGAGTGATCAGTGATAAGATCTTGCTTCTCAAAAATAAAAGTAAAAATAAAAATAAAAAAAACAGAAAAACAATACAGGCAGGATTCATTTCCCTGGAAATATTTATGTGTACTGTTTACACCGCTTTGGAATTTGATTTCTGGGGTTATTGATGCCAGTAAAACTCAATCTCATTAAACAGAGATAAGGAACAGGAATCATGGGCAAAGAATTACTGTCATTGTTATTTTCAGAGTAGCTACCCCATGGTGTCTATAATTCATATGTAAGGCATTTTGTTAATTTGTCCTAGCATAATCTTACTATTGTCTCATATAACAATAATATTAAGCTTGTGGGCTTCCATTAGTAATATTGAAGAAGAAACCAGTTAGCTGTATTCCCTCCTCATGCATTTTAGAGAGTGTCTTCCAACTAGAGAGAACACTTCTTTCTGAGGTTCTGATATTGCCAAATCCTGTAGCAATTATTATAACTAGCAAAGCTAGGTAGCCTTTTGTCCTGGAAAGCTGAACAATGAGATGCTCTAGAGTTTTGCAATTCTAGCGGTGACTGCCGTTCACTCCTTTTCAGATCTCCATTTTCTGCATTAATAATGCAGTAAAATAACATTCTGGAAATGGTATGTCATTTCTAGCTTTTAATGGCAATTTCTCAATTATTAGTTATTTATAAAGATAAATCTCCTCTTCCTCTGCTTGTCCTTTTCTTTTGAAGTTTAATGATTTCTTCCAGCTGAGTGTTTCAAGAAACCCTGTGATTTTTTTTTTTTTTTGAAACTTACCCTTTGACCTTTTTATATATGATGGAAAAGCTTTGTTTTTGCTCCTGGTTAAAATCTGGGATAGGGATCACCAAAAATAGATTTCTATGTATGTCAGTTTTTAAACAACAGGAAAAAGCAAATGTTCATGCCATCATCATATATATAGTATTTCCCATAGCTTAACTTAGTAAGACTAAAACCGACAACAGCAAAAAAATTCAACATTAAAGCTAAAAATTGGGGTTGACACTCATGAACTCATGCCATTGTACCTTCGTTTCTTACTTTTCAATAGGGTAAGTTAAGGACAAGATGTCAACCTGAATTTTTACCATTAACTTTAAGTCTCCATGGTTTTGTGGATTTAAGTCATTACTAGAACACAGCTTTTCTATGATTTAATAGTGATTAATCCATAATCATTCATTCATTTAGAGAATGCTTTTTGCTGCCTCTTAGTAGGCAAAATTGCATCCTGTGGAATAGAAAGGAGAAAGTGTTCCAGAAAGAAGACAAAAATCCAGAATCATGAGGGAAAGCTACTTCCACCATGTTTTAACTCTTCACTACTATTTGTTATACCTATTAACTCCTATTTGGTAAGATTTTAATTTGTTGGCTGCTTGGATATCTGTCAAGGTGAATTGGAAGTTGCAGAAGTAGATTACATTGTAAAAATTTCAATGTAAGACTTTATCCATGGAATAAGAAGAAGGGAAAAAAACATAACATGAAAATGTATACATTTTCATTTTTGCGAACTCTAGGGATGAAACTTCACTAAGATTCTTTAGTGGTAGATTGGTTTCTGCAGAAGAATTGTGCAACAGAAAACCATGCAATTTTGCATCTTACGCATATGGATTTTGCCCAAGTCAATAGGAATGCTTACGTAAGTAATGGATGCACAACTGACTTGATACAATAATAGAGAGATTTTATACGTAGCAGTAATTTTGCTTTTGGTGCAAATATTCTGGACTATGGTCCCAGCCGTAGGTACTCTTGATGGGATATTACATGGGGTCTCTTTCTCACCTCAGTTCTTTCCTCAGTTACGTCTTAACAATGCACCGAGCTCTTCTAGGGAACTCACTCTGGCTGGCACATAGTCTTCCAGCTATAGGAATTTTGAAGCTATGCTCTCTTGTCAGTCTTCTGTGAGTAGTGCATATATTTCAATTTACAGAGTGATATAAGCTAGAGCAGTAGTTCTGAAGGGCCCTTCTCTCAGCATTCTCCAGAGGAGGGCCACAAAGATGATCAGAGGGCTGGAGCACCTCCACTACGAAGGCAGGCTGAGAGAGCTGGGGTTGTTCAGCCTGGAGAAGAGACGGCTCTGGGGGGAATCTGGTAGCAGCCTTCCAGTACCTGAAGGAGGCCTAAAGGAGAGCTGGGGAGGGACTCTTTAGACAGGCATGTAGCAATAGGTCAAGGGGTAATGGCCATAAACTGGAAGAGGAGAGATTTAGGCTAGATATTAGGAAGAAATTCTGTACTGTGAGGGTTCTGAGGCACTGGAACAGGCTGACCAGTGAGGTTGTGGATGCCCCCTCCCTGGAAGTGTTCAAGTCCAGGCTGGCTGGGGCTCTGAGCAACCTGGTCTAGTGGGAGGTGTCCCTGCCCATGGCAGGGGGGTTGGAACTAGATGATCTATAAGGTCCCTTCCAACCCAAACCTTTCTATGATTCTATGATTAATAACTGGTATGGACCAGGCCCTCATAAGATATAGAAGACAATAAATTAATCGTAGAATCATAGAGCAATGTTTGGAAGAAATATCTGTAAGTCATCTAGTTTAACTCTCCTCATTTGAAAATCTCCAAGGAGATTTTACTTTTTTCCTGCCATCCTCATTGTGTTTCTTCTTAGCTTTCATCTTGAATGGAACACAAACATGAAATGTATGGGTTGTAAACTAGTTGGAATTAAAGCTCAAAAAAATTTACTCTCAGTCCCGTAAACTAAACCCAATGAGTATAACAGAACATCTCTAAAATTCATAAGTATATAATATAAAGTTAAAATTCATAGCTGCATGATGTAAAATATATATTATGTGCATGTATACAAGAAATCCTCATCAAATGGCACATAGTATATCTAAGCTGTTGCTGAGAGAACATAGAATAGCAAATGAAACTCGTAATGTGGTAACCTTCTCTCTGTCCGCACTCTGCTTTTCAAGTCCCCTCTCTTTCAGCCTTTCCAGAAATTTAACAAATTTCTAAAAAAAAAAAAAAAGCAGGGAAAAAAAGTTATGAAAAATGATTTTTTTTATCCCTGCAAATTGAAGTATCCCTGCCTCATAGGAAGTTAGCACAGTTTGTGATTTCAAAATGTTTTCCAAAAACAAAGGTAAAAACTGAAATACTGAATATCCATAGTTGGTAGCACTGACGTGTAATATGACTGACCATTAGTTGTCTCATTTAAGCAAAGGAACAAGGTTTTCCTCGTCACAGAAGAGAGTCCAGGCATCTGACCGTTGCAGAGGTTGTCGTCTCTTGTTATCAGTTAAAGGAGCAGGTTCCGTTTCTGTAACAGTTCTCTGTCCCAAATAAAGAACATTTATAGGCACCTTCCTCGACTGGTTACTCCCCAGCTGTGAGATCTTCTCAACAAAAATTTATTAAAGACTCTACATTTCTTTAAATTGTTCCTCAGCAACAAGAAATACAGAAAGCATTCTCTGACAGTAATACATCTGTACCCTAAGTAGCAGTTAGGTTCTGTCAAAAATGTTTTGTTTTTCAAAAATTTATCTGACCAACAGCAGCATGGTTTAAACTGTTTCTTGCCTCAGGGCATATTGTTATGAATAATAGCTTTTTGCTCACCTTGGTCAGTGTACAGCATGTGTAACATGAAGGAGAGGGCCTTTGTTATGCTGTAACAAAAAGGTGGTGTATTCATTTATGTGAAGAATTAATATGTGGCTACTGTTACTGTTCTAGAAATTATGGAATACATTAATCATTGCTACATGAGTTGAAAATGGCTTGGTCCAGCTAATAAGTAAGTCGCGAAAATAAGGAAATTTACCTTTATTTCAAATGCATAATGAAGGAGTGTACTACAATACTGAAATACATGAAGGTGAAGCCCTCTTTACTAAGGAATCCTAAGTGACAAATGACAGGAAGTAAAAAAAATTTAAAAAATGTTGAAATACTATCTAATTGCAAATAAGAGAGTAGTTATTCACAGGTAATCACATTAATAGCTTTTTACTTTCTAATGTTTTCTTTCTGTAGGAGTCCTTTGAGATATAAGTAGTATTTTATATACATGTTCCAAATGTCGCCAAGTGGTAAAATTAATTGGTCGTTCATGTGAAGGGTCAAAATTTTTTCTATGTCTCTGTATGCTGGAAAGGAAATAATTGTCAATATATAGAAGTGATTGTGTAATACAAATTGAGGAGAATGTAGTTGAAAAAAAAAAAAAAGAAATGTTTCATCTTTATTTCTTTTTCTTTATTTATTTTTAAATCTGAGCTACATTTCACTAACTCCAGACTTTGTTGACTGCAAGTTAATTCTCAAGGCAGGTATAAAAATGCCCGAGGTTTAACTTACACAGACATATAAT
>VXAV01003797.1:277313-292908 GCA_013399715.1 Alectura lathami | reverse complement strand
CAGTGACACCATGTTGTGCAAAAATGCACTGTGATCAGCTACTTGATGATGAAGCTCATATTCATGTCCACAATGAGGGAAGCTTCAGACCCAATATGCACATTCATAGATGTCTGAAAAGCAGAACTAAGCCACGTTATTTCAGTCGGCATAGATCTGCAGGTGAAAGAGAATACGCCTACCACATTCCTTCAAGTATTGATGGCAGCATCCACAGTTCACATACAGACAGCCCCCACAGTACACACGATAGCCAGTCGGGTCACAGACGGGCGTGCTGCTCAAAGAGCGATCCATATCCTACTGTCAACCAGCCTGAAAGTAGCGACACAAGTACTGTAATATACAGCTGTTCTAAAATGCCAGAAAGTGACACTGTGCACCATCCAGCTCATTTTGAAATGCACCCACGGACACAGTCATTGCCATTTAATACGACGAATCACAACGGAATTCTCAAGGGAAGTGTGCACGAAGCCATGATATACAGCTCAGATAGTACAGGAAATATCAAAACTGGCCCTTGGAAAAATGAAACTACTGTGTAGTTCACGGGCCATCGTAATGTCTTTTTTTCCACCTAAACCATTGTTATCTTTCCTTTTTCTGAACTAAGATGACCTATTTGTGTAGTTCATCAGCAAATTGTACAGCCTTTCCATCCTTATTTCCATTTTCTTAATGAGAGTCTAAAAGAGAGAGAGAGTGAGTTTTTAAAGTGAAGTTATTTTTAAAAGAAAGTTATAAAATTATTCTGAAAGGTAATTAGAAAATGAAGCCTAGACAAGAGTAAGAGAGGCAATATCCTTTTGTTGCACAGAACATTTATTTAGAAATACATTGTTTTCATTCATTGTTTTCACTTTCGTTCCGTGGTAAGTTCACTTTTTATAAGCATATCAGCATCTTAAACTTTTACTTATTTATTTTTGTAGCAAAATACTATTACTGTGCCATGGATTTTAATCAGAAGTGACTATGGTAGAAATGATAAACAGGATTTTATAAAATTACAGCTTTTTAGAACTACAAAAGTGATACTGCCTCTAATGATCTTCTGTAGCATATGGCCTGTAAAGTCGTGTGATGTACAGTCTCTGTTATGTCCTTTTTCTTGTTGGAGAGAAGTGCTAGGTAATGTCTCTGTTACATCTATGGTGCTGTATTGGTTGTATTTTGCATGACATATGTCAGGGTATACCATTTGCTGTTTTATAGTGTTACACGTGTTTAAAAAAAGAACAAAAAAAAAAGTGTTGTACAAGGCTGTGAAAAACCCTATTGATATTAATCTAGAGCATTATAAATCTACAGAAAAAAAAAATCACTCTGCACTAGTCTAAGTGGCACAATCCTTTGTATAAGGTTATATGATAGCTTTGATAAGGGTCCACTCTAATGTCTTTACAGAGCATGCACTACTCATTGTATGTGACACTGTGCGGTGTAATAGCAATCGTCTCAACAAGTTTTACACTTCTTTGTAAAGTATGCCTTTTGAACAAATCTGTAAGCTGTTTCACAGTAACCTTTCCACATCTGTTAAGGTAGAGCAGTTTTATCATTAACTCTTTGAGGACTACAGTTATTTTCTTAAAAAGAGCTTACTCTAGTTCAGAGACACTGTATATATGATATTGTCTATTTAGTTACATGATCAATGTAGTCCAGAGTTGTCAGGAATGAAGAAGGTTCAGTCATATTCCAAAAACACGCCTTCTTAATTTCACCGCTTGCTTTCTGAAAAATCCATTTCCTCTCCTAGCAAATTTCAGATTGCCTTCATTCTTTAATGCAAATTTGACCTTCAGTGAACTTCTTTATGTTCATGATTTCTGCTGAATTGTAGGGCATCCCAGGGTCACTAACATTCTCTATTAACAAGGCTTAACAAGGCTTGCTATGATAAGAATTTTTTTCATGTTTCCATGAACATCTGGACACAAAGCACCAACTCATAGTACAGAACTACATCATAATGATTCTTACATGAAATAAAACCGCTTTTTTTCAGATAGGAATGGTGCAGAACAATAATGGATTGCATGAAGTGAATAGGAGCATAGAGCTGAGAGAGAAATGTCTACAGTGAGAAGTGAGCAGTGCATCCATAAATAAGAGAAAAAGCACAAATCTGTATGGCCACAAGAGAAAGCTTGCTGTCACGTCTTAACATGGGCTTACGTAATTGTTGTATCACTGCAGAGAGGAAATAGAAAAATCTCTAGAAAGATCATCAGTCTGTGATTCTCTATATTTTGCAGAAATCTTCACAAACTCTAATCCATTTTTTAAATGCTAAGCAGTTTATTAGTCTCTACCTTTTTTTTTTTTTTTTTTAATGTAGGAATGCATTTCCTAATAGTGTACATAAAGATGACAGTTATAGTTGTTAGAATGTTATAAAAACATGTAAGTCGGATGAATGTGTTCTGCAGTGTTGCAGGTGGGAATTAGTACTCAAAGGGTTAATGCTCAGTATCTGAGTGCAAGAAATCTTGTTTTTCTGTATTTTTGTAAATTGAAATATATATTGTAAACTCCAGCAGTGCAATGTATCCATCTCAGATTGTGTATTTTTAAAAGGTGAGCAAGAAGAATGCACTAGGTGGTTGTCAAGTTTTAAGCCAATATACAATAGTTTCATGACTGCTTCTTTAGCTAATACAAAAAAAAAAAAAAAAGCCTGAGCTTTATTATGTATATGCTGTATATGCTTGAACTGTCTCTAAACTAAAATACAGTATTTTTCTTTGTTTGCGTAATGAAATATTTTCTGTTTAATAATTATTTTCTTTTCATATTGCTTTTACTCATTCCACACAGACAGTGAGCCCTAAACAAACATAGACATAATGCGAAATACCACTTCTCTGTGTCTCAGCACTATGTATATGTATATTCTGTACTAGCAAAATCCTAGGAGGTCTCTAGACCATTATGCAAAATGTTCCACACACACAGCCAAGCAAAATACTCACTCTGCAAGAACCCACTCAGTGAGCCTCTTTATTCAGCTTGTGTTCTAATCACCTCTGTTACTTCATCTGAGGGGCTTGTTTGGTCTTCATAATGGCTTACAAAGAAGTAAATAGGTGCTGCTTTCCACAGAATATCTTATGTGATAAAACTCTCTGGAATTTAAACATAAAATATTAAAACACTTTTCTTATGTGTTAAAAAATTAATTTAGTGAATATTTCTTGGCTAATTTGGAAGAAATGTGTTATGCAATAATCTGTTTGCATATTATTTTTTCAGAAAATATACAGTATACCTACAGAGTAGAAGAACGTGATATTAAATAAATATAAAAATGTTTTGTAACATCAGATTTGACCAAAATGCTTTTTGTGCTTTTGACTTTTCTTTCCTTATGATAAATGAGATAATTTCAATGCTTTGGGAGTCTGGCTTTGTTTTATTGTGGGTTTTTGGTCAATTATAGTCAGCCATTACTACTTCATTTGATTTTCTTTCCTATAAAAATAAGTCAATGAAATAACTGGAGTTTGAGAGATATTGTCCTAGTAGATTCCTTGTGGACATAAACATGTAACACGCTTCAATGTCAGCACTAGTTCTGGCGATTCATTGATGACATAAAAAAGACTGAACAAATTTTTACTGCTCACTTTTGTCTGAGATCAAGCAAGAGAAATCTCATCCCAAAAAGATAATTTTTGGAGAACAATGCAATCAACAGAAACGTGAAGTCGTTACTACAATACTGCCAGGATAAAAATATGCTTCGACGTTGTATGCAGTGTTCTCCTCTGCATATAGAAATCCCAGTTTTTATGGGCAAATTTCAGATCATCGAAGTCACTCCATTTTAAGTCAGAGACACTATTTACGGGAGGAGTTTGTACCCATCCTCACATAAAGAATTTTGGTGAAATAATAAAGCACATGTTTCTGTGCATTGTGCCTGATCCCCAGCAGTCTGTTGGTTATCTGCACTCGTAGGGCTGAGCAGCCTCTGTCAGTGGCCTCATATTCTCCTTTGCCACGGAGCTGCTTGCCAGCTGCCCTGTGGGAAGCCTGTCCAGATGTTAACCCACTGAGGGAGCCTGCCTGTGGCTCTTCAGCCTTCTTGCTGCCCGTCCAGCAAGAAAGGTCTATGCTTAAAGCAGTCAGGGCTGCCTTTAATGGACAATACAGGCAATGGGGCAATGTCCACTCAAAAACTGAGGTCTGCAGGCAGACGGGTCTCATGGAAGTGGTCTTAAGCAGGGCAGGTCCTCCCCCCTCCAACTCTCTGCCAGAACTACCACATAGTAGCTCTGTCACCTACAGAAATATGCCAAATCCAGGCAAAATTAGCTACCTCACCTGAAATGTCTGGTTAGCTGAATGAGAGTGAGACAGCAAAACAGATTTTATGATCAGAAAAGCCTGAGCTGGAGGAAAGGTTTTTAGATGCTCTGTCCCAAAGCTGCTTTAGGTTCATTGCGTGTGCTAACATGAGCCTAAGAATCCTGGATGCCCTGAAGGTCTGAATTTGCCCTTGGACAGGCATCATTAAGACTTACAAAGCTGACTGTGACTCCCTAGATTTGCAGGTAGCTTCCTCCGCAAACAGATTCTGGAAAGAATGATACGCTTTTTTTTTACAGTGAAGAGACTGCCTGACACAGGAGCCTTGTGCACTTGACTGTTTGAAAGAAAGCTGTCATCAGGATCAGTGCGGTAACCTTTTTAACATACAATCTTCTTTATGTGGAAACACAAGGAAGGAAGGTGGGTATGGTTCTCTCTGTGAAGCAGAACATGTGTAATCTCACTGAGCTTTTGTTGCCTGTGCCAAGAAATGTCAGGCCTATGAAGGTGTGAGCAGCTCAGCAGCTTCCCAGAACATAAACTCCCGTACCTGCATCCTGCAGTTCACAGGGATGCTGTAGGAGGCAGCTGGATCAATGAGGATCCGTCAGGTCTGTTTGAAGGCTAGCTGGCTTCAGTTCAGCAATTTGTCAGTGGTAACTTGGTGCTCTAGGCAACTATTACCCACTTTTAGTTAACTCTGCAAAGAAGGGAGCGTTTGGTGTGGATTTGCTTTTTCTCTGCTGAAGGTTTAAAGCCCAGTTGGCCATTTTTTAATTAGCAATTGAATTGCTAAGAAAAACGCTACAGATCATTATGACTGTATGAATCATGCTTTTTTATCCCCTTACTAGGTTTGCCAAGGTACACATTAATACCTATTTACTTACCCTACCAGTCTGCTATCTGGATTTTCAGGAGTCAAACAAGCATCAGTGAAGTCAAGGATGGTGTGATAGGGCTCATTTTCTGCAAGGAGGGCTGAAATTTGGTTTGAAAGCTCTAGAGCAGTTCAACCTCAGACAAATATCATGCCCTAGGGTTGTGCAGCTGGTTGTGCCTGAGAAGTAATGTTTTTCTGTAAACATGGTGTCTGTATACCCCATAGGTACTTCTGTCTCTTTGCATTTTGATTCGTTTGAGCTCTGTGGTGCCTTGCAGTCTGAACAGCAAAATGACTGACTGTTCCCATCAGCCTGTCACTTGGCTCCGGCTGTTCCCTTAAGCTGCAGCACACTGTTGAGCAAGGCTGTCCAGCATGGTCAGTGTTCTCATTTATTCCTTTATTCATATCACATTGTACTCAGCAGCTCCTGAGGAAGGCAGAAGGAGGGGCTTGTTTTGGGATTGAGGGGAACTTTGGAAGAAGAGAAAGAAATAAAATCTGGTGGGGTTTACCCATTCTTCGTATTCTTGTCACAACACTCCTTTTTGTTAGCCCATTTGTTACTGTAAGCAGTTGCAGTCATTTATTCCCTGATTCTTTCCATTGTAAGACTTTGTTCTCTACTAATTAGAACATAGCTGAAAGTTAACTGTGTAGCTTGATTTATACCCTCAGCAGTTACTGCCCTCAGAGTATTTTTAAAGAGTTCAGCCGAAATGGCTGCAATGTTTTCAGCAAAATTTGTTGTCCACAGTAACACCTTTTGGTGATTTTTGAATATTTCTAACTTCAGGGCTAGGTGTTTGAAAACTTCGTGAAGGACGGCTGTTGTAAGGAATGGCAAGGTCACTTCTTTCTCTTTCTAGGAAGTACGCAATTCAGTACAGGTGACAATTTTAGCTGCCAGAAGTGTCTCAATATACTACAGTGAAAAGAATCACCTCTTCTTAGGACTCTTGTACCAGGACTGGGGCTATGCTCACTGATCACATACTGCTACAAACTACAGGGACTCTGAAGGACCCACCGTGTAAATGACTAGCTTCAACTGTCCTCAGCTAGGATTAGGATGGAAGGCAGGGAGCCTTGATTCTCTTGTCCTCTGCCGAAGCTCTCCAACTTGGCTCCCCCTTATAGACATCAAAACGAAGTCTTGGGGGACGAAGGGCTGCAGAAAACTGGAAAGAAGAGGTTGAGCTTCTAGCAATAGGTTGGGTTGAACAGAACAAGGTAACCAGGACCAGAAGGAGAGAGGCTGGCATGAGCAGGAGGCTGCAGCAAACTGGCTTGGAGACTGATTCCAAACTGCAAGGGAAAAGAGGTTTAAAAAAAAAAAAAAAAAAAAAAAAAGGGAACTAGTAGGTAAGGAAGAAACTGTGGCAAAATTGGTAATGGAAAAGGGGGAGTGTGGTGAAACAGTTACATCCACCAGTGTTTCCAGGCTGGGTACGTAGGTCAAGATTTGCAGCCAGTAAACATCTGCAAACCCGCTAGCAAATTGCCTCTTCCCTTATGATATTGGTCCTTGTAACAAATGACAGTGTATTAGTGCTGTCAGCTATTCCGTTAGCATAAGTGTCAGAAATCTGTGTAATGGATCACGAATGCTCAAAGCTGTTGATTAACCAGATAGCTGTTTGTGTGTCACATGACAGAATTTCTGTATTTTTAATGTGCTCCTTCAAAATCCGGGCACCCTCACAAAAAAAAAAAAAAAAAAAAAAAAAAAAAAAAAAAAACCTGATTTCAGACAGGGCTAGTGGAAGCTCAAAGTCAAACCCACCAAATCAAGGAAATGTTAGAATACAGTCTGCCTTTGGAGCTCCTATTGACAGATTTGCTCTGTCTTTTGATGTTGTCTTTAACAATTTGAGTGCATCCTGCTTCCCAACACTGATGCTGCACATTTGGTACTCTTTAAATGTCTGTTTTGTGTACATCTAGATTCGAGACAATTTCACTTGACAAGCCTTCTTTTCCACCATTTTTCCTACAATATATTTTCTGGAGCATGTAAAGAAAGCCATCTCAGAAGAGTTTTGAGGCTGAATGCTTCTAATAACACAAACCCAGTCTTCCCTGTGCTGAATGCTGGAAACAAAGCAGCTTGAAAGACTTTCCCTTGAGCTTATCCTGCTCTGGGGCTCTTTTCGAAAGGATTTAAGTAGTTGTAGGACTACAATGGTTCACACTGAGGCGCAGAGTGCCTGTAAATCCCTGCAGCGGAGCCTCCTGAAGCCAACACCTGGCTAGCTTCACCTGCAGGAAGACAGCTTCAGCACAGAATAGGATATGGTCCCTGTTTGTTAAACAAAGATTGTTCACCTGTCAGCTCCAGGAAGGTGCCCTGCCTCCGAACACTCACACCTCGCTGCCAGCCCTGAGCCCACTGCCCAGCCAGAGGCTGGGAAGCCCCAGGTGCCTTGGTAGGGTGGCATGAGGAAGCATTATCAGCACGGAGGACGCGTATATGTGGGAGGGGAGGGGGGAAAGCAGGGCACAGAGGGTTAAATTACCAACCCATCTCTTCTGGGATAGTAAGGGGAATACTTTAAGTGCTGCAAGAACTAAACAAACCCCCAGCCATTCTCAGTACAGAAGCCTTAATTCTAGCATTATAACAATGTTGTTTTCCACCTGACAGCACAACGCAAGCAACGTGACATACAGTCAAGGACTATAGTACATCGAAAGTAACTACACTTCACCCACAATGCTCTTCCCCTGGGTAAAAATAAGCTGTACACAGTTGTGCTGTAGAAATATTTTCTGCATCCTCTGATACACAGGTGGACTGTTTTAGACTAAGGATCCATTTAGTGTGGATTTGCAATTAGAATGTTTTTGTAGTATCTAAGTGAAAACAGAAAGATGCTTTTCATTTTTTATTCCTTGACACAAAAAGCTAATCATCAGTATTACACTGGGACGTTATTTTTCTGCAGTATGTGGCTAAACACAGAGCCAGAGAGCTGCACAACAGAGCACTGCAACAGCAGCAAAAAGTAACCATGGCAAATGGAAAAAATCCTCTTGCTGTCAGTGGTTCAGAGCTTTACCTGTAAGGGGACAATTCCAGATCATGCAGTTTGCTTCATTAGCCCGTTCATCTTCTCAGTGTGCCATTAACATTCAACTTGCTCAACAAAACCGGGGAGATCAGAATATGCCAATCAAATTCAGAATGCCTTGAACAGAGTCTGGTATAAGTGGCTTACGTGGTTCATTGTAGGTTGATGCAGGGAAACTGCTGATAGAGACAAAACATACAGGATATGATTTCAAAGGCCTTGGAGCTGTAGGATCAAAAATCTTTAGCAGGAGTCCTTTTACTTAGACAAAGTAAAAGTAAAATATCTTATGTAGGATATAAGGAGGTTTGAATTTAAATCAGTGAAACGATGAAAGGGGCCAACAAAGCAGCATTTTGAACAGCTCAGCACAGGCTTTCCTTCCTTGTGTAACCACTGCTAGGGAATGTTTAATTTATACAGTCTTTAGTCAAACTTTTTTCCCTTTAGTTAGCTGTAGAGTTGAAATCACAGGCAGGAACCTTTCCATCAGTTCCCATGGGCCCTACAGTTATTGCACAGTGAATAGAAAAACACAGCATATGGTTCAGAACCTAATGTGAAAACTGACAGACTCCAAACCTCATTAAATGCAGGCTTTCTGTTGTAGCAGGGGGCTGCACGTCCTGGCACATCCACACTGGCAAGGGCCGGGAGGAAAAATGGGTGGGAATGAAGGGGAAATGGAGCACAAAAGGGAGGAGGGTGTTGTGATGGATCATTGAGGGAGCACAAGCGGCAGCTGAAATGGTGTGACCACGAGCCCTGGGTGAGTAAAGCAGTGCATTGAGCTGGGCTGAGAGGGCTGGGGAAGTAAGCCTTCTCCTGTTTTGTTGTTCATTCTAAGGGGATGCAAAAAGATTGAACAGTGTTCGGACAGTAGCCTCAAAGGAGAGCTGAAAACTGGAATTATGCTTCAAGCTGAAAACATACAATATGGTCAAGTTGTGGGAAAAAAGTTACATTATTTGGTCACTACCCACAGGTACCTATGGGCAGAAACTCCCAGACAGAAGATATTTTAATGGAACAGGAAAGTAGGAAAATATCCAGTGATTATTAGCTGAAAACTGAAAGTAGGACTTGCACTTTAATCTGCAAAAGTAATTAACTTTGTAACAATTCCGTAGTGACATGCTAAGTCAAAATTTTTAACTTGAGAGGGTATCTTTCAGAAATGCATTTCAGTTCAACCACAAATTTCTGACCTTGGTGCTATAAGAACTACAGGGTAAAGCTTTCAAGGCAGTATAATTTATATTTGATGTTCAGCAGACTTAGCCTCAGAAAAATCCTACCTTCAGTTAGGTTGTGTAGAGGTGATGGAGAATAGAAAGAACAATGCCTCAGCCTCCCTGCGCAGAACCTAGGAAATCGTGTTGTGCTTGAACACCCCTGACTTCGGCCATCATGGTACTGTTCAGTCTAAGTGTCGTTTTAATGCTTATGGTTCCAGGTTATTTGTAAACTACACATCTGAAAAGAGACTATTTATGTTCTGTAACATAATAAAGTTCTTCATTACTGCTTTAAATGAAAAGCTCCATGCTATTTAAATCAAATTCCCGCTCTTGTCTTTGATCACCTAATTGCCAAACTTTGAACTGCATTAAGAATTTGATGTTTCTGATTGAACCTCTTCCTTGGAAAGTTCCTACGGTGTTGCCTATACTAGAATGCATCCTTTTTAATCCCACAATTTTATTTATTTCTGGTGAAATCTGGATTCACATTTCCAGTAGTAGAAAAATTGGAGATCTCTAAAGTTCCCCAAAACTGAATTCCAGTTTCTAGGTCTAGTTTCATTTTCCTTAGTTGGTGTGTTTACTTGATCTTGATGTAAAATAACTGAGCCTTTAGTCTGTTAGGAACAAAGGTAAATCAAGCATGTGTTAGGATCCTAACTTACCGCACAGACACAAACTAGCATTTTCTAGGTAGAGGCAGCCCTGATTTTGCACCTATCGCTTGTTCCGTCACTTGTACCCACACACCTGTACGCTGCTCAGTGATGAGCAGGATAAAACTGTTGCTGGGATGTGTTGGGAAGTCTCCTTTTTTCTCTCCAGCCTTGTGCCGAGTACTACTTCTCATATCCTCCACTTTTCATTGTCTAACTTTGGTTCGTGCACTCAGTCACGTTGCTGTTACTCCTCTAATGTTTTCATGTCCTTCTGGAGAGGGAGCACAGGCTCAGTGCTGCCCTCAGCTTACCTGACAGCCCCAGGTCTTGTGCTCTCAGGGTGATGTCACAGCTGTGATCTGAAATGCTCTTTGCTGTCGTTTCCTCTTTCTTCCTTGATGTAGATTTATCCAGGGAGATAATTAAGCTGAAGTCTCCACGCCTCCTCCATCTCCCCTGCATGATGCAGCATGCAGGGGGCTGTGATATGATTACCTGCATCCTTTCTCAGGCACCTTGTGTAACTTCAGTTCTAGGCTTCCATCCACAGTGTCCTCTTCTTTATTCTTCCTTTCCACCAGTGCTTCTGCTATAAAGCACATAGGTCTGCTTGGTTATATGTATCATTTGCTGTGGAACAATCCACGCACGGGAAAGGCTGTTCTGATTACAGACCTGCAGCAAAGTGATTGGAATGGTCTCTGCTCTTTCCCCCAGGGATTATTTTATTTCCTAATAACTAATTATTTATAAATACTGAAACATGAACACTGCAGCTGACTTAGGAATGTCCTCTACTGACACCCCCTAAAACACCAGTTTTGTGCAAATCAACCAGAAAGTGTTATTTCTCTTTTTTTTTACTTTAAGGTAATTGCCTGAGTTCTTCCTTTTCCACTTCTGTGTTGTCCCTAAAGCTTCTTGCTATTTCTTGGTTCTTATTTTCTCTTTCACACTTTTCTCTGTGCAGCTCTGAGACAGCATCCAGATGGTCTACTCCTGACATGAGTCCTTTCTGGAAGCAGCCTTGCTCTTGTCGCTCACAGGAGGACGAAGCTGGCCTGAAAGAAGGCTACAGAGCAGAGAGGTTTTTTCCTTTCACTGGCACTTAGGACTTGTGTAGATCTAAGCTGGAAAGGGAGAGAGATTTATGTGTATATACAAGTATATGGATGTACAGTCTGTGTTTGTGCGGAGATGCATACAGACATATAAATGAACTGTGGAGTATGTGAGACATCAGCTTAGCGATTGTTGCTTTCCTCTTCTCTGTTTTGAGCAAGCAGCCTGTGTTTTCAGAATACATCTTCTAATCTGAAGCACTACCAGTATTTGCAGTATTTCCTACTGGTTTTAAATGGAACCTACAATTTTCTAAGTGTGAAAAGTATTCAAGCTCTACATCAAATCAATGAACCATGTATGACAGCCTCAGAAGCTTTTTCAGAGCCTAGGCAGGTGGCTGTAATTGTTCTTTCACTTGCACCATAAGTACCTTCGCAGAGGTATGGGAGGTTGCCACTCACGAAGGTTGTCTGAGAGAAGCACAAAATCCCTCATGGTGATATTTCAACCCCAATTTTGCAAAGGCTGGACAAAATTGGACCTAGTTTTTTTGTTTTGTTTTTGTTTTTGTTTTAATATATATATATACTCCCAATATACATTATGAACTTTAAATTATTTTAGCAAATTTCTTTTCCATGGAGAGTTCTTGGTTTATAAGCGAAACCTACTACTAGGCAATATTTCTAGAGAACTGAAGGCATATGCTTCAAATTGAAATTATTTCTGATGCATGTAGTCTAAAAATGGAAATTCCCCCACGAACCATAAGATGCTAATGATTTCTCCAGTGAAGAGTTAAATGAGTCAGACCACAGTCTATCTAGTCATAACAATTAGAGGCAGAAATCATTAATAATTTAATTTAATTAGAACCACTCTTTTGACTGCGGCTGATGTAGTAAATTGCAAATATGAAATGTTCACACAATAATTATTCTGAAGATCATTCAGGACAAATAAGACTGAAAAAGATGTTAAGTCTCTTAAAAGACTTAATCATTTTAAAGTCATACATTAATTAAGGTGTTTATTAATTCTTGCAAATCAAATTTTTTACTCAGAATAAGTGCTGTAATTTTCTTGACTAAGTGCAGTGTTTCTCATACATAAGAGAGGTTGAATTGCTCAACCTTAACTTTAGAATTGTCTGTAATAACTTGAGGGATGCTGACAATTACTCGCTCAACAACTCCTCTATGCCTCCAGCCAGTTTTGTGGCTCTGACATCTCCCTGTCTTAAAAATCTTGTTGCTGGCCTAGTTTGTTTGGGTCATTTACCAGTCATTGTCTGCTGCTTCATTTCTTGCTGACCCTAATTTATCCATCTGGAATTAAAGCAGGATGTAGCATTGATTCTGTGGCTGTGGGTGCATGCCAGCCATCACAGCAACTGAAGTTGAAGCACTTTGGTGTTTGTTGTGTGGCTCCTCTGGAGGATCCCCTGCTCGCAAACATAAGGGGCTGGGGGTCAGCTGCTCTTGCTGCTTGCTGTCCCTCCTCATGCTGGCCCTCTGAGTGTAGGAGGCAGACTTCACAGGCGTTCTTATGCATTCACAGCTCTCCCTGAAATATCTTTGTGAGTCAGGGTTCTGGCTATCATCCTACTTCTATGCTTGTAAGAAAAAATAACTTAGAAAGCGTAAAAGTCAGACTGCAGGTTCATGATTTTGTTATTTACCTCCTGTGTACATCATACTCCTCTTCTTCATGTTCCACTCTCTTGGGGCACCTGTATAAAACTCACACTGAGCGCTTCATCCACAAAAAGAAAATAAGCCGTAGTCATTATTTCAAAGGAAGTGATTTTGGTCCAAGTCATTTTTTTTCTAGAAAACAAAGTTAACCACATTGAAAAGTAATGTTTTGAAGTATGTGAAACACTGTCAACAGATTAGAAAAGAGGTGTGAAAGATACTGTGGGTTTTAGATGAAGACAATGAATAGTGCAAGAGAAGCCCCAGGCTTTGCTGGGCTTTTCAATTCTTACAGATCCCTTCTAGCCAAAAACTATACGTTGCCTTCTGTGCTGCACTGCCCAGGAAAAAATGAGCTTCCTTCCTCTTCAGCAGAAATGCAGCACTCTCACTGCAGTCAACAAAGTGCAAAGCCACAGTTATGCAACAGCAAGCTACAGAGCTGCCTGGAAGGATACAGTTGCAGGAGAACAAGTGGTCCTTCCACATATGGCTGTAAGCTCACTCTGCTTTTCTTTCCTTCCCCTCTCCTCTTCTTCTCAGTGGCCATGCAGACTGTGAGAACTGTCACTGCACCAGATGGAGCAGATTTAAATTTCATATGAGAACAGAAATCCTGGGTAAAAGAATGTGAATCATTTTAACATTGTGCTGAGGTCTAAGGGTTATCATTCTCTCTGTCACTGTGCTCCATGTTACAGACAAGACTCTCCACTCTAGTTGTAGCCAAGGAGCGTGGAGTATCAGCTGCTGAAGCCATTTTAAATGTTGTCCCCTATGTGGCTGCTATCTTCTCCCTCACGATGTTATCTATGTTTATTCTGCTGGCCAGCAAAGCCTTCAAGAAAAATAAAATTGACAAACACTTCAGCACTGAAGTCTGCTCAAGCCATTGGAAATTTCGTAAACATCCAGGTGTTGTTGATTTGAAGTTAGCAGCACTGTTTTCTATAACACTTTCTCAAACTGCTGCTCAGAGGGAGCAATACTGTGTCTGTGCAATTCAGGTGCCAAATAAGGGACTGAAGCTTCGGTCTTGATTGTGGCTGTTAGAGCCCCTTCCAAAGGCAGTAAGTCATTGGCCTAAAGTAATTTACCTTTTCAGGCTGCTGGAAGTAAGATACATAGAATTTTTCTGAATGCCATTTGAAATAGCTTTTCTTAGCTACCAAGTGCATTTATTGCACCTGTGATTATTGAAGTAATTGACAAGGTCTATTTTTCCCACATTAGACCAAAAATGAAACATTTATTTTGACATACTGGGCTACCGCCATCTGTGCCCTAGCATCAAAACATTTTTTTAATGTTCTATTTCAGCTGTTCCAGTTGGCCTCCAAAGAGCTTAAAATCTGGCAAAAATAGCGCCAATGTTTAACTGTGCACAGAAGGTATTATTTATATGTCAGTAGCACATTGTTCGCTTTCTAGGTCTTTAACAGCTGTATATAACGACATGATCCTTTACACATGCTCATTTCCATGGAATATGTCACATGGCTATTAAGTGCAAAGCTGAGGGTCAGCAAATCATTTTGTATTTTTCTCATGTATATAAAGATGATACACAGTCCCTGCATGGAAACTCAGCGTAAACCAGATACCATATTATTTCATCAAAAGTAATGATGCATTTTCATGGCATTTGCAGAAAAAAACGATGTCTGTTAATCTGAGTCTATTCTTCAAATATTGGTTTAAGAGTTCCATTTAAACCTTTTTGCGTAGAAATATATGGTATGTAATACCAGCAATAATATCCCCCCAGGCAAGAAGTAGGGCTTGGCTCTCATGACCTAATTTTGAGAGAGACAATAAGATTAGTAGATTGAGGTGCAGCTGATATCGGTGCCCAAGGCCACCCCTAAGCTTCAGCACAGCCTCTGTGGTGGAAGGTCACCTTACTTCACCGTCTGTAAGCTGTGAAACAAACAGAAAAGTCATCAGGGCAAAAGCCCTTACAGAAGCATGTCTTTTCAAAGAGATCTGTTCCATAGTTCAAAATTCTTTTGAATACATTGACTCTAATTTTTAATATAGAAGAATACTGGATGCAGGACATTTTTTTCTGAATTCTAAAGTTAATCTTAACAGTAAGTAAAGAAAAGCACAATTATTTGGGCTAACAATTAGAGGAATATCAGATACTTATCAGAAAAGTAATGGCAAGATGAAAGAAACATGATACACCAAATATCTTTTTCTCTTTTTCCTCAAAACAGACAAACTCTCCCAGTTCTTAAGCAGTACACTCCAGATGCTGTTTGATGTGACTTTTGCCATAAAACTAAGGATGCACGTCAATCTGTAGACACATTTCTTGGGAATTACAGAAAAAAATGTCTTCAGGCAGGTTTTTAGGCAAAATGCATGCATCATTCTCCAGACAAACAGTGAAAGTTTATCTTCTGTTGTTGATGCTGAAATGGAAAACGTTACAGAAGTAAATGTCTTTTGACTCAAGCTTATTTCATTCAGTTGGGACAGCAGCTTGAGGGGGAAAAAATTATTTGTACCAGTTTCTGAGATGTCCAGCTGAGATGTCCTTCCATAAGCTACTGCCTTATGCAAGACAGCAAGTCCTCGGTACCCTCTTATACTCAGTGCCCAATGTTCCAGCATCTAATTTAAGTTAAAAGAAAAATATTCA
>VXAV01003797.1:240421-264495 GCA_013399715.1 Alectura lathami | reverse complement strand
GTGTGTGCTTTTTTTTTTTTTTTTTTTTTTTTTTTTCTGTCTTAAAAAAGACTTCAGGCTACATACTAACAACAACAATTTGGAACTGACTGCTCTGCCTGTTTGATATCCCTTCCCAAATATGTTTCTAACATACATGAAAGGTGATCTTTACAAGTACAAAATTACTTAATGTGCTGACTTGCATTACATATATGTCTTGCATCTGTCTCTCATTTATTCAGCCTGTTGCTCTCATTATAGCGGAACCCACTGCTTAGGTTTCATTTCAAACTACTGTTTGTAGATATCAGTTTCAAGTCTACCTGCTGCTGCCCTCTGATCATTTGAAGAGTCTTACCTCTCTAGCTCCACAGTATTCTGCAGGAAGAAATCTGGATGGATCAATCAGCTCTGTTTTTTTCGTTGTTGTTGTTTTTGTTTTTTGCCTTTAGAGTAGAATGAGAAGACCGTTATTAAAGTGCCACTGATTCCCCATCAGTTATGAAGTTGCACCACCAGTAAAGTACTAGCCAGCAACAGGAGGAAAATCTAGTGTGGGCTGTGTTCATCTGTAACAGGAGAATTCCCAGCAGGTTTCTAGGACAGCTTCCCTAAAGCAGATGTCCAGCAGTGCACTCCCATGCAGAAAAGGCTTTCAGCAAACTCCTTCCCAGACAGATTTCACCAGCAAGTGAAGTACAAGACACCCCCGAGAGGGCACTTTGTTGGTCAGGAAGGAAGGATAAGAAAGGTGAGACATGGTTGTCTTAAATTTATGTCCAGTCCATTTACAGATGTCACATGAGAGTACTGAAAAATTATTGTGTGTGAACATACAGGATTGCGGGTGGGAGTCATTCACAACCCAGGACACGCTATTCAATAAAAGCTGGCATGGGGTTGGAGGGAGAAGAAAATTCTGCGAAGAGGGTATTTAAGAATGTCTACTGTTAACTAGTCTGTATTTGATTATCAGTTTCACCATTTTAAATCACATTTTCTATGTGTGAATCACAAAGTGGCTTTTAGGCCAAACTAATCAGAGCAGTTAAAATCACCTTCTTGCTGTCCTATGGGGTCTCATTAACCCATACAGAAGAGGAAACCTGCCGCTTCTTACTGTTTCCTTTAATTTCTGCTCAAATAACCAGCTAGTTCTTGCTTGTCTAAATTCTCACTATGGGAAGGAAAGAAATAAAATAAAAAAGAAACATTACATCTATAAATATTAAAAGTGATTTTTTTTTTTTGGATACATAAGATGGGACTTCCTTGTGACACAACTTTGTCTCCTGATCTGACCAATATAGGAGCAGTCAGGATGCCGTCATTTATCAGCATTTTGAACCCCAACGTCCCCTTGTGCATAAGCTGGGACTTGTAATGGACACAGTGTGCAATGATGGCCTTCATTTCAGCATCATTTGAAACCTGCAGTATGTACTTTCACTAACCGGCCTTTGGTAGAGAAAGTGGGTATATTTTATGGAAGTTAGAGCTTAATTGCTGTAATTATAGCAATTTAAATATAAAATATCTAAACTGAGGTTATCACCTACAGAAAGACAGCAGCTGACCTTTGAGGAGTCAAATCTAAGCACCTTCTGAGAGCCTTGTTATCTCCACTGGCTATAAAATGGCAGCCAAAGCAAAGGTGGTCACACCATGCCTAACTTTCACAAGGTTAAAGTAGATAAGGTGGATTCTATCCAAGAAGTGCCTTACTTGGGGATAATGCCTGCTAGTACTTGCTGCTCACCATCACGCTGCTTAGCCTGCACAGGCTACCCTCTGCAGAAGATGAGGGAAGACGACAACATAACCCAGAAAGCCAGAAACAACAAGGAAAGCAAAAGGTAGCTTTAGCCTAGTTGTACTGCCCACTGAGAAAGGGAAAAATATGGTCTCCTAGCCCTCTTGAGATTGTTTGTACATGTTAGATTACTTTGGGGATTAAATGGCAATGATGATAGTAAAAGTAATATCATTTATTAAAACAGGAGTCTTTTCAAAGGTATAAATGTCTTAATTAGATACTGAGTATTGTCTATTCAAAAGACATTTTCCCATCTTTTCCCTCTTTTACTGGCTACTGACAATTTCAGAGTCATAACAGGACCCATCACAAATGGGTATCTGGGACCTCATTTTTTCTTCCTGTCTCCTCTCATTTCAGTAGTAAATAGGACGTTCTTTCTCAGCCTCTGTTCAGACTCCAAAAGCTCATCTGCAAGTTTGACTAGGGCTGAATGGATTATTCAAAGCATGCATGTTTGCAGCTTCAAAGAAGATTGTGTGGATTCCATTCATTAGAACAATAGTGAGAATAGCATCCAAACGTACCTGCTGTGACTGCATGTGATGCTTTTATGCATATGCATGGCCACAGTCTTGTACTGTCACGTGGACTCTTTGCATCAAATCTGAATCACATTGCACTCACTAATTATTGGAGGAGCACTTTCTCATCTGATTTTTTTTCCTGTTATCAATTTAAATTTTTAAAGACAAACAAATAAATTCTCTCTGCCATCTTCTTCTAAATATATACTAATATTTAAACAACAGCATGTTTGAAGTCTGTAAACACCCATTGTCATTCAGTATTTTTGCCAAAGTAAATGAAGCCAATGACCATTTGGAACCAGATGAGCTCTCTCTGGTGGCTAATTTCAGTTTTACAGTTTCTTATTAGTTTTGCTGAAGTCAAGTTGTCATCCTAAAAAATCCATCTAGTTTTTCCTCCGCCCCACCATGTCTCCACAGCTGTGATACGACTGGTACAGGTATGATGGAAATACAGGAAGCGAGTGGTTTTCCTCCACAATCTTGTGAACAGTTCCTGCTTCACACAGAAGAGTAAAGGTGCCAGGCAGTCTGCAGAGGTCTCCAGAGCCTCCCCTCTCTGTGAGACAGCCAAGCTGTTTGTCTTTGGGCTATGGTTAAGGGCTTCCTGGGTTAGGCACATCCTAGTTCCAAGAGCAGTTGTGCTGCCACGGGCACATTTGTAGGTTTTCTCTTCTGAAAGCCATGAGCGATGTAGAGTTAGTCAGGGCAAGTCCCAGCAATCTCAGCAGCATCTTTAGCAAAAGGATACTGATGTGCATGCTTGGATCAAGGCCCAGCTTCAGGTGGCAGCTTAGTATTAATTACCTTAACCTTGATGAGGCAGCAGCAGTCAGGCCAACTGAAGTCTTGTGATGTCATCCAGCTCCTTCTCCCTGCTGAAGTGCAGCTGTTCTCCAGGAGGTGTCATCCAGACGCACGTTCACTGTCTGGCTGAACAGAAGAACCCAGGGGATGCCTGCACAGACTGAATGTGGAGCTTTGGCCAGAGGAGACTCTCTTAAAGTAGGTGAAAATTAATGGAGATTAAAAATGGTGGAGGGGGAATGCTCCCTGGGTTTGTCACACTCGCACAGGGAGGCTGGAACAGGTTTGTCTTCTCTTGTGTGCTTCAGAAGATGGGCAACAGTGTAAGAGGCAAGGGTGACCTCTAGTACAGCTGGAAAAAGGCACATATTTAATACTCCTGCAGTCTGTCAAAATATCTTGTACTAAGTGAACTGAAAAAATGTGGTTAATAATGTTTTTTTTTTTTGTTTTTTTTTTTTTTTAAAGTGTTTTTTTGTGATGAATGGGGTCCCTTTTGTTGGTCTGTTTGTGTGTTAGTTATTTCAAATAAGAAAACTTGCCTGGACAAGAGGGAAGGTGGCTGGTTTTTTGCTCCATGCTGGCTGCTGCCCACTGGATTTGGGGAACTGAGGCAGGTACTGTGACCCTCATGGAAGTTGCTCTGGGCTGGCATAGACTTCTGTATTTTGTTACAATACGATTGGGATAATCGTGGATATTGTTGTTCAAAAACTCAGAACTGATTTTTACAAGCATGCTTTACATGGCTGTGTGATGGGAGAAGATGTGGGCCTCTGGAAAGAAAGAGTTGAAAACGACAGGTGTCTTCATGTCCTCCTTATAACTGAAAGCAGGTTAAGTCTAATGCTTTGGGCTTAAAGAAACCCTGTTAAAGTTTACCCTTCTGCAAAGGCTAGCTAAAGGTTCATGCATAATTTAAGTCATACTTGCACTCTATTTTAAGGTTTTAGGTGAGACTTAAATGACTTATCAGCCTTAAGCTGAATTTTCCCCCTAGAGAAGCAATCTATATGCAAAGAGTAAATCAGAGATGCATTAATTTCTTCAGGACATAACTTCCATAAGAAACAGGATTTTTTTATGTTATTTTATGACTTGAACCACCTAGAAAGCAATGAAAAAAGTAGTGCATCACTGAGATGCCATCTCTCCTCCTAAGGATGAAGGTAATGCTGTGTGACACTAATGTAGCCTTGCACCATCTGCTTTTTCAGTCAATAACACTCAAAGCTGTTCCTTTCAGAATTCATTCATTTTAAATGTGTAAATTTTCAGTGGAAAGTATATAGATCATATCATTCTTTTCATATGTGTTTTTGTGTATATTGGATTTATATATTTACACTTAAAGTCAGAGACTAAAACTGTATATTAACAAGAGACCTTAGTTGTGCAAAGTTCTGATACCAGGAGATATAAATCCTTGGGAGATAAGGAGGGTGATTTATATTGTTTGGTAACTTTTTTTTTTTTCTTAACGTTTTAGAAGAGATCAGAAAGAGGAAAATCAAGTGCTCAATGTTTCTTTTTCAATAAATCTCATAATGAAATAAAATCTCAGGATAGGCTGACAAACATAATCAAGAGTTTCATGTTTTTTAGGTCTAGGAAGTTGACATGTAAACTGTAACCTCGCACTGAATAGAGCTATTCAAACACACAAGTGTGGGTGTCAGCTCAAATCACATCCAACGTTGTTTGGAGAAAGAGGAGGGGCAGTAAGGAGTTATTCAAGGAGAACTTATTTTCTCAGTTGCAAAACTTGAATATTCTTCATATCAAAAATCACCTACTGATGGGCCTTTGGAACTAACATGCACCAAGTCCTTATCCCTATAGTACTGTGCCCCTGTAGTACTAGCAGCCATTTGGAGGAGTGGTTTCTTCCTCTGCCCATGCCTAAGGACAAGTGCAGTCTTTTTCTCACAGCTGTGGACCTATTTCCTTTTCCAAGACTTTCTCGCCATCAGTATATGTTACTGTAAATTCCTTCATTTGCCAATGCAGACACTGAAACCAATGAAGCTACAGAAGAATTTTAAAGTCCTGCCAAGAGGAAATTTTATGCTGGCAGGCTATTAGGATGTAGATTGTGAAAACTAACTTTTGTAGATACTCCTACTATTTTGGGATGGCATTTTATTTATTAATCTGTATTATTAATATTAATTATTTATGCATAAAGGTAAGTGTGCCAAAGCAACAGTGAGCCTGAGGAAGTCTCCTGTGCACAAATTTGAATGTATCACAGGGAATGCATTTGTATGGAAAAAATTGAAAGTGACACCAGAGGAGCTACTGTGTAATGTGAACAGACAAAGCAAAAGGGCTACATGACAGTCCAGAGAGAGAAAGAGAACTGTCAGATGAAATATAAAGGTGGAGCGATCACAGCACTTTAGGCTGTTTAACTCTATTGGTGCCACACGAGGGGGAGTGCTGGGATTTATTACAGAGTTTACATTCACCATCCTGTATATAACAAACTGCTATGGCCTAGATAATTGTTATTAGAAACAGGCCTCCTCACCAGACGTTCCTATCAACTTATGCAGTATGTCCATATACATGCTGAGGATTAGAGCAGAGAAAGGGCAGGAAAAACTTAATACGTATTTTGCCTTCTTTATATCAGCCTTTTTTTTTTTTTTTTCCATGAGACTGATTAAGAATTTGTTGAAAAGGAATGTTGTTATTTGCACTCTGCTTCTATACTGGTCAGAAATCACAAGATATGTTCAAAGGTCTTACTGAGATATGCTCACGGAGAGAGCAACCTCATTACATATATATATACACCAAGTTTCTTGTTCTTGTGTGTAGCTGATATCCTGGCAGATCTTTCTCAAACTGTGATGTGAACTGGCAAGTGGGCTGCCAAGAGTGAGATGAAAAAGCATGACAGAGACTCCAGAGTATGGTAATACTATTCTCATCACAGCCATGCTTACGTTGTTATTTTATTTATTATTTGTTATTTGCGTCTGGTATGCCTGACACGCTGCAAGACAAAAGGAAAGATACTTCTCTTGTGTCCTGAATGCATTTTGCTGTGAAACACACAGCCTTCTGTAAAAGAAGAGAAGGAAGCTTCCTTACTTCTGTGAGGCATAAAGCTTTCAGAAGAAAGAAATAACGTCCCAAATTCTAGTAACTCAAAAGTAGTACCTGCAAGTTCTCTGAGTTGCTTAAAGATCTGAATAAATTATTTCGATGATTGCTTTTTCATGGGAGTTGTTTCTTACTTAAATATTTTGCTTTACAAAGAGACAACTTCAGATTTTTCACACAAGGATCATTAATGAGTGCAATTCCCAGACCCCTCTCACCTCTGAAAGCTTGTATCCCATTTCTGCTCTACAGAGATATACACCGAGTCTACTGAGACATTAATTAGAACTCTTCTCTCTCTGATATACCCTAGGTTCCATAGTCAGGAACCTATTTCCAGATCTTATCAAGAGCTTCCATGAAGGACACTGGAAGTTATATTTACTAGGTGGAAGTTTTGTTAGTTACCAAAGATGGCCAAGGTAGGTCAGATTCTAAAAGGTGGCCATGTTTCTGATGCTGATAATGGTACTCAGCAAGGGAGCACTTCATATATTTGAGGAACTACATGCCCTGAATTAGGGCACTTTCTTGTTCTCAATTTAATCTTTTATTTGGAATGCAGATTATGCCCTGAAAGCTGCAATTTTCCATGTATCTGCTGATAGACCTTTGAACAACTGAAAAAATAAGAATAAAAATAAAACGGCATCTGGTAAATCACACCTTCCCTGAGTGATTTTTGGCACTTGAATCTTTCCTAAGGGCTGAGATAGCCATGTCTATGACACACGCACACTGTTAGATCAGAAATTGATAAATCAAGATGTCTTTTCTTTTTTTTTAATAGAACTGAGCTAGTGGTTGGCATATACAACCTAGTCCTTTTAAACCCTTATATTATCACTATACGTATTTGTAACTGTGTGCCAATGGATGATTTATATCTTTTTATACCTAGCATATGCATAGGCAGACAACCACTGCATGCATTAGTTTAAACTAGCTGAGCTTAAGGTGATGACAGGTGTATTCAAATGGAATCATTTTGTTCTTTTCACCCTCCCTAATTTCAGCTTAATAAAAAGTTGTTAATCACTTGGGGAAGTAATTAATGGTGTTGTAATTAAACTGGAATCTATGCAACCAGACAACTTTCTTTGCCTGCTGCATTTGTACTGTTCCTTGCACAACTGAACATTGATACATGCTTTTGGTTTCTACACAAAAAGCACTGCAAATGATGTCGTGGTATTTCATGGCAAGTATTTTGCTGAGTGGTAGCTGTGAATGTGAGGTCTGTTCACTGTTTTGGCTGAGCGGTGTCTTTGTGAATAGACAGCCAAATACAGAGAGAAGCAAAGAGTAAACACAGAAGAGTCGAGAATTGAGTAGAAAATGCTCATTTAGCATTACTTTAAAGAAAATTGAGGAGAGAGAAATTTTGGTGCTGACAGAAAGCAGCTTGGAATGTGAAGGGGGAAGGGGAAAATCCCGAACTCTGCCTTCTGTTGTTTAGTTACTGTCCTGTTCCAGAAGACTTTCTGGCTGTTCATAATAAATAAGCATGACAGCACCAAAAATATAATGTGATTTATCAAATTTATCAGTTTGATAATCAAAGTTATATGAAGGCCGCATATAGTGACTGACTGGTTGAAAAGTGAGACAATGCGTTAAAATCTTAATTTCTGGATCTCCCAGAACTTTTATGGTATTTTTTTATTTTGTTTTGTTTTTGTTTTTTTCAAAGATAATTGTGAAGGTGCTTCTGCGATTCTTACTTGGAGGCAGGCAGTTCAATGTTACGTGGTTATATTAAAGCCTCAACTGAGAATGTGATTATATTTCCCAATCCTGTTATGACACACTAATAGCTGGGATCTTTCGAAATAAATTTAATTAAATAGTTCCCTTGATGTGCTAAGTTAAGCATTGAAACAACTAGCATGGCATAAATCACTTAACAACCTTTATAAATGCATCTTTCCCTAGACTTTCATGCATCTGTGTCATGCTTGTACTCAGAATCATCTGATCCAGTTCCAGGAAACTCAGAGTACAACCATGCATTTTGTGTTTGGAACACAGAGATGGCTGAACTCAGAGATTTGATAAGCAGTGAGTGGCAGTTCACTTTCTGCGGCAGGTTTCAGCTGAGGTGGGGAGGTAAACACTGGCAGGAAGAACAGGGAATTTTCAGGATTCTAATGCACAGTGCTGAGCGACACCATCAACAGAAATTCTGTTCACTCCTTTCATTACTACACTGGCTGGCATTACTTAATGATGCCTTGATAGCATTCCATCTTTGTCACGAATGGCCTTTCACCCGCTGCTCAGTGTAACCTCCCTTTTGTATTTGGAGAACAGACACGGCGTGATGGGAGCGGGGCCGCTCCCCACCACACCACACCACGCCGCCCGGGAGGTGATGCTGTGTGAAATAGTGTCCTCTGCTGCACGAACCCAGACAGTGCGCCCGCAGTGAGCTGCCCCCGCGGGAAGGCACACGGGAGTGGGAAAGCTCCTTCCCTTGAAGTGAGGATATTAAGCTACAGATTTGCTGCTTGGGTTTGGTTACTGGATGCTATCCAGGATTTCTGCTTAATGAGAACTGAAATGTTAATGTTCTTCCTTTTGGAGGGGATTTATTGTGAAAGGTTTTGCTTGCAAATCCCGTTGAATTGTCCTGGCATTCTTGTGACGTTTTCAACAACAATGAAGCCTGATCTAGAGGTAATGTTTTCCCTATTAATGAGGATATGATTTATCTTAAGAAGCAAAACAGCTAACAAAAATATATGCCTTGAAGGGAGGCTTGGTCCATCACAAAAGCCTATGACTGTTATTGATACTGTTGCTGGGTTTTGTCTCTTTCATAAGGATAAAAGGAGACAGTTGCATGCGGTACACAGTGTTCTTTGGTTCAAACACTGTTACAGGCATTTCACACTTCAAAACACCTGAACAGTATGAAGAAGCTCAGTTCTGGCTTCAGGTACTGGATATCTACAGAGGCTGATAGTTAGGGTTTCATGGTGAATAACTCAGCTTAGTTTCACTGATCTCAGTGTGGTTGCCAAGCCATGACAGCAGAAAACAGGAACTATTACAATGAATGTAGGTGTTAGTGAAAGCAATGTTTTGAATACTGTTGGCTACTGGCCATGGTGTGGGGAAGTACAATGTATAGTACAGCACTCTATAACCTAACTCAGCCATGGGGCATTTCTCCTGACTCATATGGTTGTTTACTTCCACAGACCTGTGCAGATTAACAGTTACATGATGGTTCAGTGATGCACAATAAAACATGAGTTATTTTTTGGACTTTATTAAAAATGGAGTGTGATATTTATTTGGCTTTTGGACCTCTCAGAGTACTATAAGAATGATGAGCAGGCATTCTTAATCCCTTTCTGCAAACCGGGACAAAGAGGGAGAGGTCTTGGCAAAACCATAAATTAGAAAAATGTCCTCTCTGTCAGAAGTTCTCCAGCTTGCTTAGATCTATTCCTGCTCTGGATAAATTCTTTACTTTGGGACAATAGGTTTGAGTTCATGAAATAAATTTCAGAATTAATGCAGGCTTGGGTTTTTGTTTTGTTTGTTTGGGTTTGTTTTTTAACAATGTTGCTGGTAGTCCACTATTAGTATTGACCTCACCATGGAACAGCTAACATCCAATCTGAGCTTATACAGTTAGCGGAAAATATCATGTCTTCTTGTTCTACCTCTCTAGATTTTCTCCAGTTCTGATGATGTTATGTTACAGCAGTCTTCTGACGTGGTTTTTTTGGTTGGTTGGTTGGTTGCTTTTATTATTGTTATTACTATTATTATTAGTACTTTCAGGGTTTAAGAGTCCAGTATGAAAATAATTTGGCTGATATGATAGCATTTCTTTTCTGAACTTGATTATTCATGGTCTGGACCACTTTCTTGACAGCTATAAGAATAGAGTATCCTTCTCTTTAACTTGCCTGCTGCAATTTCCCTTTCGCAAAGCAAATTATAATTAAATTCTACTTAGAGGAATGGATTTGTAGGTGGAATTCCCTAGTGTCTCGTAGATAGCAGAAGCAATATGAGTCCATTGATCTGGGAAATAATATTGCAGGAAGTATAGGTTATAAATGAGTTTGCAGTGCAAACAAGCACTCAGTGATTTACTGTGGATGGAGGCAGATCACACACCACGAACGGCTGTGATCACAGCCATGCTATTTAATAGCCATCATGCTGCTGTTAAAAGACCAGGGCGAAAAGGGAATTTTGTCTCCAGTTTTTGCAGATATTCTGATACAACAAAATTAAGGAGAATGCATTCCCTCTGCCACATTACTCCAGCACTCAAGAAGTAAAGTTACTATTCTGGAATACAGCTATTTTAGCAAAGTAGATTTTGGAAACAAAGCAAACCACCCGCTCTAGGCAGCTTTTCTATACACACAAACTGATGTGATGAGAATATTGTCTTATAAATTAATACTCAGATTTCATTAAGAAGCAATTTCCTTGATGCTGATCAAGCAATGTTTTGAAAAATATGGTAAGAGATTTTCAAAAATCAACTTTTGACTATTCTTACATTTTGTGAGCAGAACTGAATGCAGTGGATAATGTAATCTTTGATTGTAACACTCTAAAGAAAAAGAGGGAATGTCTCCTCATGTATTAAGGGTTATGTGATGATTTTTCACTAGAAAAATTATAGTTTTATAAAGAGCAAAATACATTTTTGTTACCTGTAATATGCTTGGAGGCTTTTAGAGGAAAATTTATCACCATATGAAGTAGCAAACAATACAGAAGAGGACAGCCTATCAATTGAAGCAAGAAAAAACTCCATTATGTCAGACATCTAAAATCTCCGCTACATTTGACCTAGTGAAGAATATGGTTGGACTTCTTGGTATTTTCTGATTGACCTTTTTACTCAATAAAGTTATGTGACTTTTTATTTAAGTATGAAAGAAAAATTTGATGAAATTCATGGAAAGCAGCCAACCTATTATTTAATATTCCACATGACTGCATAACGTTATTGATGGATAATGTGCAATTTGGTGGAATACAGCAAGGAAACTCATGCATGGTTTTCCACTTATATGTACAATTCACTGAGTAAATTAGTTTTCTTTATTTTTCTTCTTATTATCCTATTAGAAGAAGAAACAGAAATTAGGAGGCATATCATGAGGTCTAGTTTTTCTGCTGAGTTATACTTCTATTTTATAGGTTTTGAAAATTGATGATTGACATTATTATGTAAAACTGAAGTAAAACCATGATGGCAGACTACTGTGAAACAAGAGTGCATACTGATGGATTCAGAAATACCTCTTGAACATAAAAACATCATAAATAATGTCTCCAAATCATAACCATGGAATAACTTAGGGGATTCTGGAATCTATTTGAAAATAAAGAAACAGTCATCCATCTTATCACTTTCGTAAGAAAAGAGAACATATAGCATACTCCCATTAGATGCGGTAGAGAATTTTGAATGTAACAGGAAAGGAAAACATTTGTTTCAAAACAAAACTAGTTTCCTTGTCTGTTTTGAGGCTGCAAGATTGCTAGTACTAATTCTCATTAAACATTTGTTTGAAATGTGTTCATGCTGTTGTTATCTGCAGCTGTTGCTCATTAGCTCTATTGTTATTTTTTTTATTAAAACATAAACAAAAGTTACTTTAGTACAGGCACATAATTCTAATTTGTCTTTGCCTTTTGTATGCAATACAATGTTTCCTGGATCATAAATTTTCAACCTCATTGGTCTATTTGGTTTCCAAGATGTGAAAGCTTCTCTAAGGTACTTTTCATGGCACATTTTCCCCTTATTGCTGGTAGCAGATTTTATGGCTATTGTGTCATAAGTTGTGCTGCTCTGATACACAATTATGTAAGGGCATCTAGTCCTTACAGGCTTGCAAAGCCTGATGAATATTTTCATACCAGCTTGGTAACTGAGTCACAACCTTTGTGAATTGCCTGAGGGCACAAAGCAATCCAAAGAAGAGTCATTTGGAGAGCTCATCTTTCCAGACTGCTTTTCTCAGTTCACTAGACAACAAGAGTCTTTTTGTAATTGCAGTAAACTGCTGATTTCTAAAAGCGGGGAAATATCATTCTGTACGTGCTGTGTTCTTATATTCTAACTTTACATTACTGAGCAGGAGGAAAGAGAGGATACTAAACTAACTGAATCTCTGGTTTGACCCACTACATCAGTTCTGCTATTTATGCTACCTCCGCAGGTAGTTAGAGGAAAAATTAATATTTGATTAATATGCATTCATCAAATATATGGAGGTTCTGTTCTTCACCTAGTTCTGAAGAAGGCTGGCAAGACCTTGTTATGCTGGCTTGAGTAGTGTAGGAGAGTAAGGGGGCAGAGGGAGGAGAAAGTCAGTAATACTTTTTGAAACTTCCAAGAGCAAGTTATAAGACCTCCCTCAGTCCTGCATCTCTTCCATCATCCTCTGGAGTTACACAAGGTTAATTTAGATTAAACTGGAAATGTGGAAACGATCCAGTCATTGATGCATAAGGAGCCATTCTCCCCTTTTTTATCTTCTTCTTTCAAGATATAGAGGATAAAGAGCAAATGATTTATTCTTCCATTCTTAAAATGTTTCCTAATATTCACAGGAAAGTAAACCATGGAGTAGGAAGCTCCTGTTAACACATACGTTCTTGGCAGAGTGGCACAACATCTTACATAAGCTTAATGGAAATGTAACATGGTAAAGTTTTGTTGAAAGCCAGGAAAGTTTTAATGCAGGCTTTTTTCAGCTGCTCTTTTCATGCAGCGCCTGTTGCACCCATGTGCTGCAATAACACAAAATTGCTGTCATGAATAGTATAGATCTATTCTACACGCAGAAATCGACTCAGCAGGATATATTACAATTAAATTGTAGAACATGCTAAAATAAACTCTGGGAATTCAGGTGGCTAATCTTGATAAAGGGTTTTTAAACCATCAGGCAAGATTAAAGATGATGTAACATTGGAGAGCAGAGTGGATAAACCTAGATTAGACTTGGTAGAAGAAAGCAAATTCTATATTTTCTTTGTTACTTTTTACTTAAAAAGAAAAACAAACAAAAAAAAACAGCAGCTAAACCCAGTATCAAAATTCTATACTAACCATTAAATCTTCTTTCCCCTTGTTTCTTCATGTTGTCTGAGGCCCAGATGAAAAATCTGTGATATCCTAGTCCAATTTCAGGGTTAGATCCTGCCTTCCCAATCCAAACTTACAGGGAATTACTCTCCTTCAATGTCACTACCCATTTTTATTTTATGATTACACACAAGGCAGAAGGAGGATAGGGAGCAAAGGGAGGGACTGAAGACTGGTCACATTAGGAAACATGGACAAGTTTGCTGGGTGAACGCTTGTTTCACACCAGCCTTGCTGTGGCTGACAAGGAACAGCAATGCACCCTCTTTCCCAGGGCTCTGGGTACCCATTGCCCCAGCTGCAGACTGAGCTTGGGCTCTCAAGGAGCTTTGCCACCAGGATGGCAACAAGGGCAGGTATTACAAAATCTGTCAGGTTCCTTATGCTGCTTTCTCAGATAAGAAAAAAGATGGGAGGAGATGTTCACAGGTACTTCTTATCCGTATCCTCACCTTCTCCCCTCCTTCAACTACAGAAGCAAGGTTCGTTTTTCCTTAATGCATTTTAGAGTGGGTTTTGAAATCTGCAGGTGGAAGGTGCAGTGCTGTTATTATTACTTATTGTTATAAGAGACAACACGAGGATTGCCATCAGTGAATCTGTCTCTCAGAGTTAGGTTTGAAATTTGCAGTCCTCAGCTATCTGGCTAGGTTTAAGGAATAACTTCTGTTGTTTGTAATATATGAAGCAATAAATGGCTACTGAGAATGATTAATAGCCAAAGTGAAGCTCAGACATTTCATTGATCTCCAAAGCCATTTATTGCAAGTATATGAAAGCAATAGAGATTATTGCTATTATACAACAAACCATAAAATCCAAAAGGAGAAAAATGCATCTTTTTCTTCTTGTGGATGCTGAGAAAGTGTTCTGCACTTTTCCTCTGTGCTGGATTTTCCAATGAAACACATGCTGGAGGCACAAGTGGGATCAATAACATCACAGGCACAGCTTTAAATACTGATTAAATTATCAAGGACAGACACTGTTTGAGGATAAGCTGAAAAATTGTTCACAAAAGCAACTGGTGCAGAACAGAAGTGACCTGACTGGACAATGAGGGTTTTGTGTGCAGATACGTTTGAATTTCTCTGGCTGAAGTTCTGTGCTTGTTATATAACCTCTCTTGATTAATTGAGCCTCAGTGCCAGGTTGTCGGCTGCAGCTGAGGTACGTCTGGCATGGCCGACGGGAAACTGGCACACCAGCCTGCTGCTAGGCTCTATTTTGTTCTGTCCTGAACTTAGGACAGACTCTGTGCCAGTCTGGTTCCCCAAAATAAGTTTACAGACCCACAGAGTCACTATTACAGCCAGCTTTACTGGGGCACAGTACTGCCTCTGCCATAGCCTGTTTGCCATTAGGATATGCGATGCATTAGGTGTTCCTGTTGCAGTTTTGTAGAACCTGAAGTTTCTCCTTCAAACACATACACAAAATGCTTAGCAATTCGGGATCCTTCTGACTTCACACTAGTCAGAGCAGCCCCAAGGAGGCTCTGGCTTTAGGAGGACATTTCTGAAAGCCAAGTCCTCTGGCCATGCCCAAACAGACTTTTGCACAAGGCAGGAATAGAAGAAGGCATTCCACTGGTCCTACGTCACCCAGACAAGTACTCCTGTCTGGTGAACCCAGCAGGTACCAGGTGCAATAGGCCCACTGGAGGCTGCCGGTGTAGATTTAATGAAACAGTAAATCTGATCTTGCACTTTTAGATCCTAAATGGAAAAGACCTTAAGGGGGTATTCAGACAGAAGTCGTGATAGGAAGAGTTTTACCCTTATTCCATGCAGTAGTAAGGAGTGCTAGGGAAGGGCCAAGATTAGGAAAGTATAATTGCGTGTAGGTGTTTTTTTTTGTTTGTTTGTTTTTTCCATTTTAACTTTTTTTTTTTTTTTTTTTCCTAGCTATGATTCTGTGAAATAACAGTGTTTCATTTCAAGAAGATAAATTGAAATAATTTACTTATCCTTGTGAGACAGATTGAAATTGGGATGTATTGCCTCTAAGATATGAGCTGATTCTTTCCTGCGTCTTTAAAAAGATGTCCATGGAGGCACCAAGGCAGAGACCAAAAATTCCATGAAGTTAATGGAATCCTATACCATACCGGCTGGAAGCATTAGCATGACCTTGTAATCTCTTCTGCTTCTGTCTGGGTGCTGAGTTCCTTTATACGATATTTGTGTGCTGCACACAATCTTTCATCTTTTTTTTTCTTAATAGAAATCAAGTGTCTTTAGTGAGAATGAAAATTTAATAACATATTATAGATCCAGATTAATCAATAGCTCTAACAGGTCGAAAGAGAGTTTTGCCCAGTTGATTCATTTGGATTATCAAATTCTGGAGGCATATACTGCAGTTCATGGATTTTATGATGCCCAGGATGGTACTGGCTTCATCCAAGAGGTAAGTGACGATGTCTAATTAATGATAAATGTTTCAAACATTCTCACTCTAGCTACTATAGACTTTGAGCTGAACTCAGCAATTTATCTTTCTTCCTGGCTCATTAAACACTGTTTTGAGCCCCACTAACACAAAGCTAATGATCGTGTCTTCAGTAGTCTTTGCAACTCAGTCACCTCTGCCCCAGAATAGTTCTAAAAAAGACAGGGAAGTTTAGAAACCTGCAGTCCTGTAATCAGACTGCAGCTTAGTTCTTCAGACTCTGTTCCATTGGAAGGCTGAGGGGTGAAGTTTCTCTCCTCCTGCTGGTCTGCATGTGCAAGGTCCAAGATTCAGTCTCAACCATACTGTTTGCTTTTATTTGTAAGTTTTATGGCTGGATTCTGGGTATTGACTGCTTCTGCTCAGAGGAGGATTTCCCAGCATAAAGAAGTCCCTGGTGTCACTGTACATAGATATTACTAATGCATTCATCAGCAAATTATCTAGGCAGCAATTACAAAATTGAGTCAGGTAGTGCAAATAATTGATTTTTTTTTCAGTGCAGTAGCTGAACTGAGAAGTTGGAGATGAGTCTTAATTTAGGGTCACTGAAAACAGCAGTGTGTTTATTCTCAGACAGAATGCAAAAAGAGCACTTAGCCATGTGTGGCACTATGATTCAAACTCAAAGCCTGCTTGGATAATAGGAATACTTGCCAGGAGACAGCTCTGCTCACAGCATTTTCAAGCTATCATAGCAGAGGTCAACTTTAGCAAGTGCGATTTCCTGTATGGTTGTAACTCTCATGTGAAAAATAAAAATCTCTCTGGAACTATTTTGGAAATTAAATCTACATTTTTAATAGCTTCCCTATGGCTCCTGCTGTGTTTTTCAGCAAACATTCACTGAGACCCTGTATGAGATTTGCCTTAGTGTGCACTTAAAAAACACTGCTTTTCATCTCTTGTCAGGTCTAGTGACTTTACTGGATGATCTGTACCTGTGAAAGTTTTCACCTGTCTTAATTACTTTGCAAAATAATGGAGTTCAGCATTGTGAGCTGAAATTGATTGTGAACAGCCTCATTCTAATCAACTCTGGCACAAAGTAACATAATGTAGGGCCCTCTGCCAAGGACAGTCTGATCTCAGCTCCTGAGATCTTCACACTGGAGCACAGCAGCCCTTAGGTGTCCGTGGAGAGCAGCTGTTTTGCTAAGGTAGGAATGGAGAACAGGTTGCTGGAATAGCAGTGTGTTTGCTGTGGAGGGCCTGCAAGGAATACAGAGAGCAGTGCCTGGTAGGCTCCCAGGAGGTTTGGGCTGTCTTGTCTTGCACAGGTGGAATTTCTGAATGCTGTCCCAATTCAATATCAGGAAGAAAGAAAGGCAATGACCCAAGCACAAAACATAGTAGCTAAATCATAATTTGAAAAAAAAAATGGTCGCACTAAATGAAGCAGATTACACTGGAAATTTTTTATACTATCTCTGTTGCTAGTAGAGCGCACCATTTATGTTCTAGTGTGTCTTTAGGTTTTATTTTGAGATTTCCATGTTATCATGGACATGTCTCTGAGGAAAGAACACCAAAGACACTCATGGATTTCATATCGGATGGTAAGGACACCAGCTGATTGTTTTGGAGACATTAGGTCTTTGGGGTGGGCTCCTCCTAATAATTCAAGTTTGATTCACTGCCCCACGGATGGGAGAATTCTTTGTCTCGTCATTGTTTTATTTTCCATTACGAGCAGGTCACAATGATCTCATAAATCTCTGTAGAGGAAAGTTTGAGGAAATAGCCAAATGTCAGAAATATAATGCAATACCAGGCATATAACTCTGCCTACACGTAGTTAATTTTTATGTTTGTTTTTTTCTTTAACATGAATTCAAAATTCAGTTAATTATTATGAGGTATTTCTCTGAAGGATGGCTAGTACTACCCTGTAGCTTGTTTTCCAGTGTGAAATTGCCACAGGCACCATATTAGGCTTCAATATACACATTATCATTTTAAATGATCTTGTGCATAACTTTTTCTAGTGTTTTCAAATGAACACCACTAAAATGAATTTAAAAGAGCAAGGGGACCAATAGGTACTATAAAGACAATATTGTGTTATGAAAACAATGTTATAATGTCAAAACTAAAACAATTCAGAATCAATTGGAGGATGTGTTGCAATTATAGCGTAAATTTGGCTCTCCAGGTTTATGCCTTAAGTTTTCAGTTGATATGAGCCTCCTGAGTAGTGCTGGAAGTGATTTATTTTCATGGTGCCTCGCTTTACCTTGTAAAACAAGCAAAACACTCTCTACCTTGCCATTCAAACCTACTGTGGGAATACCTGGGATGTACTGAGACACTGAGACAAAGGAAGTCACTTAACACTCCAGACTGATAACAAAAGAAAGAATTCCATTATCAGTCTCTCCATATGTATACGTGTGAATACACACACACACACACACACACACATATTTTTGGATAGATACGGCATGTGATAAATCTAGTAATCTAACTGAAATAATGAGACAAGGAGACAGAAACTCCCAAGTACCAGATAGTGCCGCATTAATTCTGGACCCATATCTCCTCTAATTCTAGTTTTCCAATGAAGAAAAGCTGAATGCATATTGGACCACTAGTATGTTATTTTCCCATTTCTATACATGTGGAAAAATTCCAGTCTTTGACCTTGCATCTCAATGAGTTCTTTTCAAAGGAAGTTATACCATGGGAATTTTGCAACTGACTTCAATTATTCCCTGTATTTCACTTGGTGCAGGAAGGCAATATCCAGCTGCAAAAGCAAAGGACATTTGAAGAATGACAAAGAAAATGGAGATACATCATGCAAAGCGCATTAACTATGCATTTTGTGAGCTATCTATGTCTGAGAGTGACATCTAGTAGTGTTCATAGAAGGGAGAACGCAGGAACAAGCGATGTAGTTGCAGTTCATATCAGGTGAACATATTATTAGGTGACTGAAAGATGTCCCATGGAGAAGAGAGAAGAATCCTCTGGTAGTCTTTCATATGAGGACAAATGAAACTCCTATTCAGAGAAGACATAATGAAACCAAAGTCTTCATGCAGTGAACCTGTGAGAAAATCATGAAGATGAAAAAATTGCACAAGTCTCCATAAAGAAATATACCAATACACACCAAGGAGGTATATGGTGGAGGACTCTAATGAAAAGATCAGATCTTCTAAGCACCTGAGGAAATTACAAAATTAAGGTTTACCAGTATTATAAAGGCTAAAAATGTGTAGCGCAGTAGAAAAGCAGTCATGACTAGAATACAGTTTTAAGAAAATGTACTGTTAGGAAAAGAGGAAAACAAAGGCGACAGAATAGATGTATACATAATGTAATCTGGAAAGAAATAGTAACTGAGATCAAAAGCTAAGAGAATCTTGGGGCAAAAATGAATGAGTATAAATGGAGGCTGGAAATCAGAAGATTCCTAACATGAAGGAACAATAGTGTTTAAAATATTTCTGAAAAGAATGATGTCACAGGTGCCTGTAAGGACCAAAGAGTGTGCTTGACGATTCTTAACTTTGCATTTCTACCATTCATCCCCATGAAAAGGGAATGCCTATATGTGGTTTTCCCCATACTGTATGCAGTCTGTGCATATCATTTTCTAATCCTCTTCAGATATGGTGGAAGATTTGTATTCAGAAATACAAAATTAACACAACCCTACTGCCTTCGTAGGATTCTGCAGGACTTGGATTACAAACTAACCTGCCACTTCAGGAAGCAGATTTACGCCCATATACAATCAGTAGCAGCAATGGGGCTGGTTTAAAAATTGCAGTGCCTTTACCTCTGAATTCCTTCAGGTTTTTCAGTAGCAACAACACATAATTTCCTTTTTATTACAATGCTTTCTGTCTGCTGCCACAAAAACAGCAGCAGCTGGCAACTGGCAGAAAGCTTTTCCCTGTCTTGAAATACGTATTATCTTCCTTTAGCAGTTGCTAAAGGAAGAACAGTGGTTTCATAGACTAAAAGTATTAAAGCCCATGGCACTAAAATGATCTCTGATTAACAAAAACCAAACAATTGAAAAGAATATGCTGTACACACAAGAACCAATTCTTTATACTGCAATCCTTCAGTTCCCACAGTTTCACCCAAACTAAATTAAAATGAGAGCCTTCAGGCACACTGCTATTAAACAAAAACTCTTAAAAGGAGAATGCACAATCTAATTATAGTGTAACAAATGTGTACCTTTCATCTACAGGGCTGGTACTCCAAAATTTTTACAGTCAATTATGATTATATAATCTATAAAGAAGAGTAACCAAACTGCTATAATGAAAAGGAAATACTTACAAAGGAACATGAAAGACACCAACAGTAGCACAAAGTTGCATAGCAGTAGTACCCTATACAATTTCTTTTCTCCTGTGACTTGTATTTAGATTGCGTTATTGAGACAGAGGTGCTGGCAATCACCCTCTGAATTCCCATGAATGTATTCTCAGTGACTTATACCCATTGAATTATTTTTTGGACAATATATCTGGAATCCAGATATCTGGAAATTAAAGGCCTGAGGCTCATAACTAAATCACTAAATCATGCTTAAGTGAAATACTGCAGGTTTTCAGGTCATTGATACATTATTTTCAAAAAGCTCTCGCGAGTCATTCTTACTTTCATTTACCGGTTCTTTCTTTCATTCATTCATTCATTCACTCATTTATTCATTCATTCAATTGAGTTGTAACCTTCTCTTCCACATTTTTTAATTGCATAGTGACACGATTATTAAAAGTACTGTGAAGTGAATGATCAAAGTCGTGGAATAATTTCTATTCTGTCATTGAGCAACTAGACCAGGACCTTTCAACCTGAAAAGATGCAACTAGGGGAGGCAGGACAGCTGTGTAGTATCATGTATGTTGATATAAAGATGATAAATAGGGAACCTATCCACCACCTTTTCCAATACAAGAAACTGGGGACCTCAGATGAAACAAAGTCTTTACTTCATGCATTGTGCAGGTAAGCTGAGGAATTTTGCAGTAGGACATGGTAGATCGCAAAACTGTTCAGACTCAAAAAGTGAATGAACAAATTCATTGAAGAAAAATATTCCAGGCCTCTTAAACCAACAGACACAGTACCACTGGCTTAGTGGTATCTAAACTGTAACTATGGAAGAGCACATGAATATGGCTACTTGTTCATACACTTTTCTCTGGATATCTGCTATTGACTGCTACTGGAGACAGAAATCAAGCCAGCTATTCTGCTGCAAACACAGCTTATGTGGAAATTAGAAACTGCCCTAACTCTACTGTATCTACTACAAATTAGACACAGCTTAAGGGGAGCATTCTAAAACTGTGGGAAGACAGAAATCAGACATATTTTCTCCAGTCCCTCTGTACTGTCTATGATCATACACCAAGTCTAAGACAAAAAGCTTCACGTTGATTCAGTGACTTCTTGGTCAAGTGGTTTCTCATATATAATAGCTACAATATACCTGAAGTTTAGCCTTATTTAGTTTTCTTAAGACATCTTTTCTTTCTGATGTTACTTTTTTTTTTTTTTTTTNNNNTCTGCTATTAAGAAGTCAACATCTCTAACAGTTATGATTTCTGGTGCAATTATTATTAAAGAGATCATCCAGTTCATATTCAAAATCTGTTCACAGGGCAATAAAACCTCCCTCTGGTTATTTTAATCTATGCTAACATTTCTTATTTCTTTTCAGGCAATAGAATATTATTAGTGCACAATAATGTTTTTATTTCTGCCTTTTGAGAACACTCACCTTCGACAACCTGATTGATGTTCTATGTATTTCTCTTTTTAATACGATATTCACTTCGATGTTCAGCTAACCTTAGACTCAGAAGATTATTTCCACAGATAGTCAAGCATCCATCAAAACATCTTTCAAAAAATGCCTACTGCTACTGTGTAACGAACTCTTAAGAACTTTAATGTTCTTAAGTAATACTGTGAAAAGGAAATAAAAGAAAATATGACTGCAGACAACCTGACAGCTTCATCTACATGCTCTTTTTCCTTCTGTTGAACCAAACAGTACTGCATGTCCTCCAACAATTCCCATGGGCCATGATTAATTGCAGACGCTAAGAATGAAGATTCTAGTGTGAGAACTGGGTTACACGAATGTATCAAACGAGTTACACTGAGTTTTCTGACAGCTGCCTCAACCATGAGGCCAGTGAGGAAAACAAAACAATAGAGCTACTGATGAGAGCTGAGGCTTATTATTGCAACTTTTCTAGAAAAATCTACCAACCATATCAGTTCCAGTGACTGTTCTGTCCTGCCTGTCAAGGCGCTCGTGATAAGGATAAGTTTGCTACAACTTCTGCTTTACAGAGGAATTCTATATATTTAATCTCCTGAAATACAGTTTCTTTCACTCCCTCTATGTTTATTTCCTTGTGCTTTCCACTTCATACAATATTCCACCTGCTATAAATGGTACCTCAGTAGGGCAAGTAAGTTAACCAGTACACCAGGAGACAGGTCTCAAGCATCCCAAATCACTTCTCTTGGATACCGTCAGCCATTTACTCTGACAAAAACTACCCAAGAGTCAAAAGCCCCAGGTCCAGACAGCTCAGGGCACATGTCTGAACATGAGTCTACTGACCTTGCACAGAAATATCCTGCCACCATTACTGATTGCTTTTAGCAAGTGAATTTCTCTTCCTAAGCTAACAAAAAAAAAAAAAAATCCTTTCAAAACTAGTGTGTGAATTTCCATGCATCACCCATAAGTTTGACTTGAACTCTCATTTTAGAAAAGTGTTTATGACTGCTGAAGTGGGGATTGCAATGGGGCGCTGATGTAAGAGGTATTTATGGATGAGTGTAGATCACACACCCAATTTACGCACTGGAAAAAATTTCTCCTAAGTTTTCCTTTCCTTTCAGTTAAGACCCCAGTCCACAAGGGTCCAGAATTTGGAATCCTCTTGGGTAGATCATGCTGTCCGAGGAAAATGTATGGCCAAATATGCTGATAAAATAGATTTTAAGAAAGATAAGTAAAATAGTGTTGTTCTTGGGGTCAGATTGGAGTTTATTTTTAAAGCACCAGGCACCCACTGTTTCCCATTCTCTAATATTTGTTCAGAATTACAAGTGTGAGTTATTAAATTCTAACTCTACATATTAAAAAGTAACTACATGCATTAAAAACATTTGTCATTGTGAAGACCATGTTGTCCACATCAAGTTAGTTCAACATGTTCGTAAGAAGACAATAGATACATGAAAAAATCCAGTCTGCTCAGGTTTGGGTTTTTATTCTAAGTAGCATTCTGTAACTTGGGAACGTACCCACTTAATATTTAATTGGGAGAAATCTTACAACTGCTGCAGGATGACTTTTATGGGGCAGTTCATCAAAGTACCTTTGTTTGCTTCATAGTGTTTGTTAATGTATAGTCTAACAGAGTATTAATCTTTTCAAAGGAGTATTACCTACAAGATAGAACATAAAACCTTGCTTTGCTTGATTAATCTGACTACACTGTGCACACATTCATCCACTAACATACTCTATTTTGACATGACATTATAGGAATCCAGAAAACAAGAATAATGAAAATTGTACCGTTATTTTCCATGTACCTGTAACTGCAAGGTTTAATTACGGAAGGAAATAGTCCATTCTCTCCATCCACCTTGCTGGTCATGGTGGAGAAGTCAGATCTCGGTTCATAGGGCTGAAGCAGGCTGCCCGTGGGTCAGAGCTGGGTTCCCCTTCCCACGCAGGAACAGGACCGGCTACGGGCTGCTTGCCTAACGCCACTTGTGGTTTACAAAGCCATTTACTTGTAATAAAACATGTACATGTCGTAGTTTTGAAGGAAACCTTGACCACGAAGTTTCAATTTTAAAGGAAGCATTAATAAAGATATTTTAGGGATAGCAAAACGTTAGAGCTAATGAAACTAAAGTTGATGATCACTTTGAAAAATCTGATTGTGTGTGTGTGCGTGTGTGTGTGTGTGCATGTTACGGTCTGAACGGCGTTAGGAGTTACGGCCATGATCGTGCAAATTCTTAGTGAACTGCTTAACTCCCCACGCCGGAGTGCACGCCGCGACCTGCATGACGGAAGGAGCAGGGCCCGGGGCACGGAGGGCTCGGGGCTCCCCCGAGACGGCGCAAACCGTCCGCCGAGACAGCTCCGCGGCCGCGGCGGCTGCAAACACCCCGGCCCTTCGCCCTGCCCCCTGCCCCCCGCAGAGCG
>VXAV01003797.1:141496-156188 GCA_013399715.1 Alectura lathami | reverse complement strand
CGGGGCTGCCCGGCGCTCCTGGCGGTCGGCGGCCGTGGGCTGGGCTCCGCCGCGGCTGCTCTGGGCCAGCCACTCCACCGAGAAGGAGCCCTTCTCCATGGTGCCGGTGCTGCCGGCTTCCCCCGTTCTCTGAAGCCGCCCCGGCTTCGGGGGCAAACATTTAAAGCACCTTTCCGCGACGCGGCTTGCAAAGGCCGCGAAGCATCAAATGAGGCCGAGAACAAAGGATCCCATTGAGAGGGGCTGTAATCTCCCCTTTCAGGTGATTGTTACATCCGCCTAATCTCTGACCGCGGTAGTTAGCAGAACTCAAGGCTACCTGACCTGGCGCCAAGTTCAGCCCTGAGTCACCTCCTGACCACGCAGCGCTGATAATCGCGTAATGGCCTGAGCTTTCCATGCTGGCTCCTGAACCACACCGTGATTTTCAATCTTTGTCTCCCGGGTACGGAGGACGAGGATTCAGAATGGGCTGGTGACAAAGGAGAGAGGCCTCTTCTGTGAGAGCTAACCCCAGGTCTGGAGCTCTTCTTGCCTGTTTGGTGCAAAGTTTGGAGGAATCTCATTGCCCTCCAACCAGCAAAGGAAAGTGACTCGAGGTAGGAATAAACCAGAACCACTGGTACTGATGTCTTCCCATTATGTCTTTAAGCAACATACAGCTCTTTGTCAGGTCAGGGTGGGTAGATGCTGTTTGAACCTGGAGTTTTTCACTGCTGTCCATGAGACTGAGAGCTGAGATAAGGGCGTTCTTCGTCCTCTGAAGTGCACGGTACACACTGTTGACTTCTGTAGTATCTGATTCTTTAAAAAATTTGCATGGAGAGGTTTGAAACTAGATTACAGCGGCATTAGCACAGCAATTTGTTAGGTCATTTGTTAGAAACCAGAGTGGGAAGTTCTGAATTATCTAATAAGCAGTACAATGAGTTAATTCTTATGAATTCATGTAAGACTAAGATTGAGCAATGAAATTATGCTTCAGGATGTTGGATAGGATGAGGAACACAGAGAAAATAACCAGTTGGCTTGAAATATATTTGTTCATGTCTGAAAACATCTCCTTTCTCCATACCCCAAGAAATGTGTGCATTTCAAAGTAAACAATTCTGATGTTTTTATAAAGTAGATCAAAGAAGAGGAGTGTAAACTCTGTTCAGAGGCAGTCTGCTCAAGGATGATTCAGATAAGGGTGAGAAAAGAACCACTTTTACGGTCTGAAGTGGGCCTGGGATGGCACAGTCCTTATCCTCTGCAAACACAAGCTAACACTTTTACAGGTTGTTTCAGTAAACAGTCGCCACTGCTTGAGTTTATACAGCCAGAGATAATGAACTAGCTTTCACGCAGGGCTGAACATGTTTGAGACATCATGCTAATTCTCAGACTTCAAAGAAGTCCATGTCATGGCTGTGTATTTGCAGTGAGATGGCAAAAGTCCTTCTAGGTCATTTTCCTTTAAGGCTGTCCATATTTTCAGAGGCAATAATGATTTTCTTTTTCATCTCATAAAATGTAATAGGATTTACATGGCCTTTTGTTTAGAGTGCTGAAACCTGACACGGCATTTTTAGGTGCTGTCTTGAATATGCTTCATACATATGTCTGCAGATCTTGAAGAAATTGCTTTGCATAACAGATACTTTTCACTGAAAATCCTATCTGAGCAGAGTAACAGGAGTAGTGTTTGCATTGTATTCATATGCTTCTAATTCCAACCACAGCAAAGTAACTTTTAAAAAATATTGAGATGCAAGTTACAACTTACATCCGCCATTTTTAATGAAGAAACCCAAACAAATCTCAGAGAAATTTGAATGAGACTGTTGCTAAGAAGTCTTCTTCGATGCCAGTCAGGGTCATGAAAGTATTCAGAATGATTTGTCTGAGGCTGACCACTAAGCACATTTATACAGCTTGGTTCCTAGTCCTACAAACACGTCTAGAATTTGAAACTGTAATAATACATCCATTCTCTGGATTAGTCGTAGGGATACGCACATGCACAGTTGAATCCATTGATCAGAGAGTTTACTGTGTAGAGAGCTTACTGTGATGCTTAGAATCCGGCATGTTAGTCCCTAGAAGAATAAGGTTTGGTTTGGAAAAATTATAAAAACAGTCAACTTAAGTGAATCCTTACAATGTATTTGGTCTTACAGATAACATCTAATCAGAAGGAGCAGTAAAGCATTGTTCCTTTATGTTATTGTTTCTACTCGTTTATTGTTATTGTGCTTATTTTAGTGGATGAACAACAAAGGGAGTGCTACTATGATGACGGTTTTTAAATCTGTATTTTTATGTTAATATGGGGTTTAGTGTGTTTTGTTTTAATCCTACAGTCATTGATCATTTTATTACCTGGTTAGTTTGGAACAATTGTCTTTGTAGCTTTTAGGAGAAAAGCTTTAGTTTCGAAAGGCACAGAGAAACAAAATAATATTTTTGTAATAGTGTTTCAGATTTATGTAATGGTAAGGCTGCTGCTGTTTCTTTCTCTCTCTCTCTTCCCCGCCCCCATGGGTCTGAATTACTTAAAACCTTTCTATAATTTGTCTTTATGTCCTCTGAAGTAGTTTGCCTTTGTACTTAAGGAGCTAGGAGTAGGGACTTCCACATTGCCCAGCACTTACTGAAACCCAAATATCTTTTTAGAAGAGCAGGAAAAAATAATTTCAATTCCTTTATCCATTGCTAAACTTTCACAGATTTGGATCAGAATTGCTGCTGAGGATAATTAAATTGCTTTTAAAACAATATTAATGTTTCTAATTTATAGTTGTAAACAGAACAGCATAGACACACCATGCTGCTACTTGGATAAGATACAATGTATTGGCAACGGTGTTTTTGTGTTGGTATAGTTATTAGCAGAAAACCATGTTCTGACATAAAATTAAAGTGGTTATGGTGGCAGCTCATGTTTTAAATAGCGTTTTTTTTTTTTTGTTGTTTGTTTGTTTGTTTTTTTGGGTCATACCATTTGCCCCTGCTGTATTAGGGCAAAACTAAACAAGGACTTCATCCAAACTGGAAGACAACGTATAAGTGACCGTGAAAGTGATAAACACAGAAAACTTATCTAGTAGAACGACTTACATTTTAAAGGCCTAGTGTTCATGCATTGAGCATTATTACAACTAAGAGAATCTAGCTTGAAGCAACCCCCTTTCCCGCCTGCTTCTAAGGATTTTGATAGAGTAAATGTAATGCTGTAGGTGACCACTACATGAGAGCAATTACAGTTTAAAGGGTCATTGGTGAGTGTTTCTACTTTGCAGTTTTCAGTTGGTAGGTCACATGGAGAAACATTTATTCTTGCACTGATTGTTAGCACTTTCGATGGTTACGTAGATGACAGAAAACATAATGACCAAATTTTAATGTAAATAGTAGGCTAGAGAAATGTCCTGGACATGTAACTGTGTAACTGTTTCACATCTTGCTGCTATGAATTACTGATAACCCTTTTTTTTTTTTTTTTTTTTTTTTTGTTATTTCAGTTGAAATAACTTCACGGACTGTCTCATAGTAATTAATACGTTTTTGTCATTGCATCAGTTGTAAAGATCATTTACTGCAAAGCAGTATTTGTTCTCTCAGTGTTAGTTGGTTATGGAAAGTACTAACCTGTAGCAGCTGGGATTTTTGTCAGTATGACAGCAGTGAAGGTATCTAACTAATGAACAGTGAGGACAGGTTAATGCAATCATCTGAACAAATTCTAAGGACATTCATAAAACAAAAATGTAATGTATCACATTCATTTCTACTTTGTATGTCTTTATTCAAAAGATCAGTGTAACTATTGTCTCTGTCCAGATGGAGAGGGCAAGGTAAGAAGTGCTTTGTTTATGGCTATGCCGTTGGTACTCACAGTTGAATTACAATAGAAATTCAAGTAAAGTTGTTTTTTAAAAAAGGTTGATATCTGTTAAATATCTATATTCATGTTCATATGGAAGGATTCTATGATACTATGTGATAAAATTGTAGATTTAACTCAATGTCAATAACTATAAAGTGTTTCTTAGATGAAGAAGTAAAACTGTTTAGACATCCACCCCTTAATTATCTATCAGCATTCAGCTTTCCAAACTAGTAAAACACATGTAATCGCCAGTGATCAGTGAGAGATGATCCTTTCCATTTCAATCCAGCTGCCTCTTCTGCACTGTACTGTTGATCGTCTTACACTAAGTTTTGCCATCTCAGGAAACAGCTGGCAAAAACCTCTTACTTTAGGGAATACAAATCTAGAGTCAGGGAAGAGAGATTCTCTGCCTTTCACCACCTGATAAGCATTGAGTCAATTAACCTCTGTGGGAGCACCTCTTAGAAGTTTTGTGAATCACTTGGAGAAGTTTTCTGAAACTTCACATCCACACGTCCAGAAAAGCAAATAAAAGCCTTATGGGTTATTTGCAAAAAGAAAACACGAACGAAAGTATATACTGTGTTTTTGTGTATTGCAGAAATTCATTTAGGATCTATGCTGCTTATGTTTGTTGAGGTAGTGTTGTAAAGACAATGTTTAAACTTCTCAGCAACTTCAAAGCAAAAGCTTGTCTGTTGCAATGGTACAGATAAAGAATGCTTTTCTTCAGCAAAGCTCTTGAAAGAGGAAATAACAATACTGCATGTGTTGATAAGTTCTAGACTGACTGTATTTTATAGGACTGACATGCAGATGCATATGCAACTCAGTGGTAATTAAATCATGATTTTTGAAGATTATTTTCACTTCATAGCTTCCTCTTTGACAGCAATTGTGAATGCTCTGATTAGATTAGTTTGTCTTTGTAGTACATCCTCTATTCTTTGCTCCAGTACTTCAAAATGAATGTTACTTGCTTGTATTGTGCAAGACCTTTTATGATGGTGCTCAATTACATCACCTTTGAGCACTTCATGGTGCTCAAGGCAGAATCTGCTAGTGGGCTAAAAGCATGCATTTCCATTTGTTATTTACTACGTGTATCTGTAATTCAGTAATAGATAAGTAATAGCTTAGGTTTCGTAGTGCATTGTGCTCCAGTAAAAGGATGGTTTATTATTGTTTTCAAGGTCCCTCTGACAGTGGGTAATGTTTTTCTTGTGTAAACAATATCATATAGTAATGGGAAAAATAATTATAGTGGAAAACACCACTTATTTAGAATTAAAATTGAAATAGCTCTCAGTCTGAATTTAAAATCCCCTCCCTTGATATATTACGAGGCAATAAGAAAAACAAGAGGTTATTTTTTTTTAAAGAAAATCTGACCAGTTCGCACAGGAAATCTGAGCCTGACAGAAGAAATAAGTTGACAGAAGTTGTTCAGTATGTCATTAAAATTTCTTCATCATGAGATTTTCCTTTCTGCTTTCCTTTCACTTGCTGTACAGCTTTCTAAACCTACAGCTGATAAAGCTTTTGATCCTGCAGAATGGAGGAGGAGTCCTATGGGGGAAAAACGAATAATTTATAGGACCAAGACTGCATTGTAAACATGTGTCTTAGGAGGTGGAATTATGATTGTATGAGAAAATCTGTTGTTGTTGTTTTTTTTTTTTTTTTTTTTTTTTTTTTTAAGAAAATCTTTTAGCTCTTAGTAGATTGCTTAATGATTTTAAAGATTTAATGTTCTTAAAAGCAAAACAAACAAAAAATCCACAATGTGGATATGTCTCAAAACTCAATAAATTTTGACAATGGGAATAATGGTTGTCATTTCTAGCTCTGAAGGGGGCTGTGTTATAGAAACAGCCTGCTTACAAAAACAGTTGAGGACAGAAACAACATGATGGCCCAAGGGTCTTCTCTCCCAGCAGTAGCTCTTGTCTCCCCACATGTTTCGTAAATGCCCAGTCTTTTCTTTCCTCCACCTCTGTTTTCTAAGCCCAGTCTCTCTTGGCTTGGCATGCTGTATCTAATGCCATTCTCCTTCAGTTTGCATGTCAGTACAGCTGCTTCCTTCTTTCCGTACCTACCGGGGAACTGTCAGCAGGGGGAGCGCTGAGAACGCGAGAGGGACTTGGCTCTGCTCCGTGGAGCGTGGTAGGGAAGCGCTGCCCAGCCCGCGCAGGTTGCCAACAAGAGCGTGCTGTAACAGCAAAAAGTTTTGGAGGGTGCTGGATTCTCAACAGGTTGTCTCTGGACACTGTGTGAAGTCTAACTGTTTTGACTTAGCTTTTTGAGAGGAGTGCTCTTGGGGCTTTTGAAAGTGGGAACAATTGTCAAGAGGAAAAGAACAGGTACACAGGTAATACTTCTTTACTGAGTGTCAAGTGCAGGTGTTAAAAGCGAGAATTGGAGTTCATCAATTAAACTGCTATACCACTTGTTTGTTACAGTAAAAAACAGATTAGTCCCACACTGAGATATTTTAGGTAGGTAGGTAGGCAGTAGGCTTTTTTCCTATGCATGTTTGTGTAAAGGTTCTCCTTTAACTGCAGTCCTTCAGTGGAAACGCAAAGTTAACAGAAGAAAAAAATGCATGAAGGTTTGGTTTGTTTTTTAAACATAAACCCAAGATTTTTTGTCTTTCCGGGTGTATTTTTTAAGGATTCACTGAGGGTCAGAAAACTGGTCTGAACTGATGCAAGGTAAGCAGGAGGGGGAAGAGAAAAGGAATAAGGTGTCAGTTTCAGTAGTAGTGATCTGCTCTGTCCTTGATATAAAACCTTTCTTGTTTACAGGTAGTAATGAAACTGATCTCTTTATATATTCAGGGGAAAAAAAAAAAAAGGGAAAATATTTTATGTAGATGCTGGAATTTGAGGACTCTAGCTTTAGTCTGAGTTTAAAATTACCCTAAATATTCATGGTGTAGTATGTTGTTAGTAAAAATTTTCTTAGTAGCAAAATAAAATATTCAGAAATACAGGGCATGGTTCCTTATTGCTTTTCCATTGTCATTTATGCCAGTGCTGACAGGTAGTTTCACTACCTGTACCACAACATGTCACTATGCTTATAACTGTAGAGAAATTAAACTTGTACATGTCAATGAGTTTTTGAAAACAGAGAAGATAAATGTATTTTCCCCTATCTTAGTCATGGCACTTTTCCACAGGGTAGATCTGTCATGAGCATTTTTGTGTTAGAGAAAGTAGGTACAGAGAAAATGTAAACACTGTTTTTCCTCAATTTGCAATTTTAAAGATGTTTGTATTTATAAACAGTGTCCTTCCAAAGTAAATGGTTTATTTTCCTACATTACCTTAGTGCATCTGGTTTTGCAGGTACAAAATAAATTAGATCAAATAATTGACTTGGCTGAAAAAAAATACTGTAGAATCCTTTGCTATATACATGTATTTTTCTGGGCAGGCTTCTTTGGTCTAGTTTAAAGCACAGTATAATGAGTAAAAGACAGGAATAAGGAGTCACGGGAACTTCAAAAGTGGCCACATAATGTCCATTGTTACCAAATATAAGGGTATGGTTTCTGAAAAAGACATTATTTCCTGTGTCTTGTAAGACTGTTGCATGCAGTGATAACAAAAGATTTTGTAATAGATTTAAGGTAACCTGACTTCTGAGAGGGCTTTTGTTGGGTAGGTTTTGATATATTAAAATGCTTCACAATTGGGACCTCCTGTATTTTAAATTAGTTTCAAGTATCACACGTAAGTACAAGCTGATACTATGAACTTGTGCATAAAGTATATATGAATGATCTAGTTAGCGATCAGCACAACACAGAATCCTGAAACAAACCTTGATTCAGATGAGATAAAACGGCAAAAAAATTTCCATTACCTAATGCAGAGGAGCAGTTATACAGCACGTTAGAGTGAAACCTGCCATGATTAGACCTTCCAGTCATTGCAATGCAAAATGCTAGTATTACTATTATTCAAACAAAGCTTGTACTTAGTGATCCTTTTAAAAAAAAAAAAAAAAAAAAGTATATTTTTCTGATTGTGTTTCTGCTAATAGAGAGACTAGCCCATCTCTGGGGAGACAAACTGAACATAAAATTACTTTTAAAAGAAGTAATTAGTGAAAAACTAGTGAATTTTTCTAGCTGCCTTCTTTTATTGGAAATAAAGTCGAAATTATCTAGAATAACATATAATCAAAGTGTTAGTAGTCCTTTGCAATTTGGTGCTTCCTTCTTCATGGAGCTGGTATAGCATCAGTGTTCATCACTGCTTTGATTCATTCCAGGTTTACCTGTTATTGTATTTTAGTAGAAGGTATTTTGTTTTCTTATCTGTAGATAGAGTTAGTGCGTCCACACTTCTTCCCTACCATGCCCTATCCTTCCTATTTCTCAAAAGTTACATGAGAAAAGACAAACAGAATGAATGTGTATTTGTTCAAAGGAATTCTGTTAGAGCATTCACTGTCCATTTACCTCAGGCAGTGGTACAAACTGCAATTTTACTATTGGACAATTAAATCATTAGTAGTAATCTTTCTGCATTTTTCTTTGCATCTTTATTTCCCTTTGTTCTACTTCTCTGAATATTTACTACTCAATAATGTGGCATGTAGCTCTGTGTGTCGTTTTCATCACAATGTTATGTCAATTCATCTTAATCCTACTCTGCCTGCACCTTAACCATGTCTTTTATTCTCCCGTCAGTCCTGTTCAGGAAGGTGTTCAAGTGTTGGGTTGTGGTTTGTGTTTAAGAGATTAAGCAGAAACTGGGTAGAGATGGTGAAGCATAGATTTTCCACAAGCTTTTCCATGTCATTATTGTCCCATCCCTTGTCCAGATTCCCATGCTCTGCTCCCAGTATCTGTCCTTGATTTTATCATTTGTATTTCTTGTTGTTTTATTGCTTTGCCCCTCTGCTCTGCCTGGTGAGACCCCACCTGGAGTACTGCGTCCAGATATGGAGCCCTCAGCACAGGGGGGACATGGACCTGTTGGAGCGAGTCCAGAGGAGGGCCACAAAAATGATCCGAGGGGTAGAACACCTCCACTATGAGGACAGGCTGAGAGAGTTGGGGCTGTTCAGCCTGGAGAAGGGAGGGCTTCGAGGAGACCTGATAGTGACTTTCCGTATCTGAAGGGGGGCTACAAGAAGGGAGGGAACAGACTCTTCAGCAGGGCCTGTTGTGATAGGACATGGGGAAAAGGTTTCACACGGAGAGAGGGGAGATTTAGCCTGGATGTAAGGAAAAAGTTTTTTACAATAGAAGTGGTGGGGCACGGGACCAGGTTTCCCAGAGGGGTGGTGGATGCCCCGTCCCTGGAGACCTTCAGGGTCAGGCTGGACAGGGCTCTGGGCAACCTGACCCAGCTGTAGGTGTCCCTGTGCACGGCAGGGGAGTTGGACTAGATGAGGTTTAAAGATCCCTTCCAACTCAAATGATTCTATAACTCTAATAGACCCGTGAATTGGAGTTGATCCAAAAGTTTGGAATTTGAAACCGTAAAGGGTTATGTTATGCTTCCACAATTTTGACCTTAGTCATGAAAGTTGAAATTGGTAACCAGGGGTATCTAAAAAGAAGGAGAACCAGATTCACTTTCCTTAAGGGATTTTAAAGCTCACTTATATAAATAATCAATGAGTTGCTTGTTTACCAGTTCGTATACACTCCTGCCTCGAACATTTGTGAATGATCTGAAAAATTTCCCTTAACATAGTGAATGAATGTGTGGTTGGTTGATATTAGATATTATTTTTATATGTTATGGTAAGTTTTAGTTATATGGTACTTTGTCTCTTTGTTATTTACATTTTAGCATGTTTTATGTGCCTTTTTCCACCACTATATACAGTAATTCTGCAGGTTCCCCTTGATTCTGATTAGAAGATTTAATATTTTATTAAAAGAATCCTTCCATTCTCTACAAGTGAGTGTTGTGATTTAACCAGGAGACTGAGATAAGGAATAATACGGTCAGTTCCACCCCCACCCTTACCACAAGTGTCGATATGAAGTCATTGAATAGAGACACATTTTAGGATGCAATTTTTTATTGCCTTTTAAGAAATAAATAATGTCATGTAAATAGAATTGTCTTCTGACAGTAATATGCTGGAGACAAACGTAACAGTAGCTTCTTAAAATATTAATTTAATCTAGAATAGTGTAGCATAATAATAAGCAAGTAAAATCACTTGTAATGCAGAGTGTTACTTTCTCTGTGCACGTAGATTTACAAACCTTGCTAGAATTTGTGATATAGGATAACAGACTTTTGAACTGTGTGTGAAACGTTAGATTTTTATTTGACATGCTGTATATATAGTTACATGGTTTCATAATACTATTTTTCACAGAACTGTTGTGATACGTCTCTATTTAGACCAAACAAAAGTAATTGGACAGAAATATAAGAAAATGTTAACGGGGGAAAAAAAAAAAAAAACATTTCAGCAGTTCCTCTTCAAAGACACCTGTGGACAGAAAAACAGAAAAAAAAAAATGAGTATGTTTATTGTTTAATTTACACAAGCTGACATCGTGTAAGAGGTAGTTAGGACTCAACCTTACAAGATTTTAAGAACAACAAGTATGCTGCAGACACCCTGCCTGGCTAACATTTCCATGACTGGGCCTTACGTGCCTGAGTCATGCTGCGTTCTGTGAAGACTGCTAACAACTGAGGGAGAGGTTTGGAGCGGCGATTTTGCAGTCTCTGTGACTAAATTCATCTTACCTTCAATTACACAGTTATGGGACTACAGAAATAGCTTCTCAACAATGCGTATACTTCAGAAGGAACATTTCTCCAAGCAATATGTTCATTATTGTACTTGTAAAGATACTTAAAAATACTATCTCTTCATGAATTAAATCACAATGAATTAAAAAAAAAATCAAATAAAACCAATATCTGTTTTTCAATTTTTGATGGTTAAGTGAGAGTTTCATAAACTAACCTTTCACTTCTTCGGACGTCCATTTTCTCTATACGTCTTGGATGTGCTGTTCGGGATGAACGAAGAAGTACCTCAGTCGCCCCATTTTCCCATGCTCTATGCTTCTTTAGATCTAATTCTCAAAGAAGTATATGCATAGGAAAAAGGAACAACGAGCTAAATCGGGAAGAACTCTGCTTGTGGCGAGGGTATAACGAGTAGACCTGTAATAATAAATGCATATATTAAAGAGGATAAAAATAAATATATTTTCTGCAGTGCAGTTTTTCTATTGAACTCAGTGTTATAAGGCTGCTAAAAGCTAGTTCAGGCTAGAACAGAGGTTAAAGCATGAAGCAACCAACTTTAACTCCTAGGGTTTAGCAGGGACTTAAGTGTTTAGCACATTAAAAAATCATCACTGTAATTTCCTATTTTGAAATACATACAAGAAATCGGAGCTCCCAGAAAGGAAAAAATGTAACCATTTCTGTATAAGGATCTGAAGCTGAATTACAAGTCAGTTACAGTGCCCTGTCTTCAATTTTATGAAGCTGAAACTACTGCACAGTATTTAAGACTTCGATTTGAAAGCTGCAAAAATACTTATTAGAATTGCCCGACGAACATATGCAGAGAGGAAGAAAAAGAATTAGAAGTACCGAAAGACTGTAAAATCAGCAAGGCAAACAGCAGCAAGTCTTACCTGGTTAGCTGTCTGATGCTCGAACTGCAAAAATCTTCGTTTTCATGGGCATTTATGCTTTGCTCAAGGCCTTGAATATGAACAATACGGTGTAATTGTTTTCATAAGTGATAATCGGTTTGCCCCTTGCCAAGGTCTTTGCTGCACCTGCAGACCGGGTGCATAAATAGTGCTGCTTTGTAAAACCACTGGAAACTTGGAAAGTATCATTCATATGTTGGGGGAGGTAAAAATGGGAGTGCAGCAGACAACAGGACTGATAGCAATAATTAAAATGGTGGCTTGAAACGTGCGCCGAGAATGAGAATTTATCGTCTGCGTTCTGTTTCACATACGTCAATGGTTTGGAAAATGTAAGTCTGGGAGAGGACTTCTTGTTCTGAAAGGCTGTGCTGTGTTTTCTGCTTACCACCCCCCTTCTTCCACTGCAGATTTTTTTGAGAATCTGTATCAATGTCCTTCACTGCAAATACAACTTTACTGGGGAGATATCAAGGTCTGTGTACAAGGCTTTCCTCTGCTGATCCAGGCACCAGTGAGGCTCCCTGCAGGATGCCAAGGCTGGGAAATATCTTTCACCAATTTAATCTTGTTTTCTAAAAAATGCTTTAACCATTTACATTCAAGTTTCTGTCTTTCTGTTAGGATCTTTATTACAATACAACGTTTGGTCACCTATGTAAAGATTTTATGTATTAGCAGTCTGGAGAGATCAGCTAAAATTATTTGGAATTGATTTAATTCAGAATACTGCCACATGCAGCCACAGGACTAACCGTTACAGGCTAGTGATCAAGAATAAGTTTGGACTGTCCTGAAATTCATTGTCTACTCTTTCAATATTAAAACATTTTTTTGCTTAGAATTCTAGTCTTCACTTTGTAATCTCAGGCTCACTCTGTTCCTTTTTGCCATGACAGTCATTGCATTCTGATTTATTATCTTTATATATATATATATATTTGTTTGTTTGTTTGTTTGGGGCAAATCTTTCCTCAGATCTTTACAAAAGGTATAATGGATTCTTTCAGTTTTCCTTCAGAGAGGTTCTGTGCTTCTGGTCTGAAGCCATCCTAGTTGTTCCCACAGCAAGTGTGGTGTGCTTTGTAATATGCAATGCCTACTTCAGCTCTGCTAGGCTTTCTGCCATCAGTCAGACACCTGTATCACTGGGAAAGAGATAAACCTATCCTGCACAGACAGAGACTGTTCAAAGCAATTTTAGGAGACTGAACACTGAACTGCTGGATTAGCTGCTAGGCTATCGGCAGTGTTTGTGCTTTAGTCATGAGTCCTAGGCCATCTAATACAGGGTGGAAACCTTACTAAAATTGGAAATGTTATGTTTTAATATGAGCTGGTGCACTGAGATTTGGTAAGGGCTGTATCCACAGAAGACCTTAGTGAAATCTGGAGTGAGGCCTGACAGTTTTGTCTTCATGAACAAGAATGGCTGTTTAGACGTGTTCTCACTGAGAGCAGTAAGTTCCTTAACTTGTGTGTGAAGGAACAGTCTCCTGATTTTTTTTTTTTCTTGTTTTATAACTGGTATTACTTATTTGTTGATTGGGAAAATACCTGGTACCTCTGATACGTAATTTAACAGTCTGTCAAGAACAAAATCAAAGATTTTTTGAGTTGGATTGCAGAATTAGGCCTTTATTAAGTGATGTATTTTGTTTTGGGAGATAAATAGACCAGGTAGCTTTGAAATTTTAGAAGAAAAATGACATGAAGATCCCTGTCAATTTTTGCCTTTGATGTTGAATACAAAGAGGTGATCTGATCCCTTTTAGCCTTGAGGAATGATTTCTGAAATGTAGTCCATTAAGGCTTTCCTCTGAAAGCCACCTAATGACTGTAGCTACTGTAAAATAGAGTAGCCTGAACTTCTAATGTGTGCAAGGATTGACATTCCCAATATTTTATGCATTTTATGTGTAATTTGACAGAATAAATGTTAAGAAAACCTTTTCCTATGAAAAGGTCCAAGCAAACTTCAATTCATGCGTGTAAGTAAAGCTGTGGATTGTGGCTAAAAGTTTGTTTTTTGTTTTGTTTTAAATTATTTTTTGTTTCTTTTTAAAAGGCAGACAAATTAATTATGCAGCACTGGTGTATCTTTGTGGACATCTTTTGTTTAAACACTCTCTGAGAGATTAGTAGGACTCAAAATACCAGGTGTCTCATAATGTATTTTCAAAATGTCAGATTAAAGTTGTTGTGAGGCTCTGGAACACTTTTATTTTTGTTTTGTTAGCTTACACTGGAGTTCTCTCTTACATGATGTTTTAAATTGTATGAAAGAAACTTATTATATCATTTATGTGTCATTGTCTCTGTGTGTACTTTTGCAAAGGTTTATTTATGAGCCTCACTTTTTTTTTTCATTTTTTATCTTTTGTTTTGGGAATGTTTTATTTAAATTGTGACATAGGGCATTTTATAGAATCTTTATTTTTAATGTTTTGGGCTTTTGGGAGCAAGGATGAAGTATATTGTAAAAAAGCCTCATTTAAACACCACAAGAATGATTCCCTTAAAGTATAAAGAAAATTCAGTATTGTGGAAGGGAACTTATTTACAAAGTTTGATTGGGTATTGTTAAACATACTTTCTTCAGCCAAAAATTTTTTGCTAATTAAGACTGCCGGTAGGGGTGTAGAGCTCTTTGGCTATGAGTTGCTGCTTATAGCAAAAATATGGAAGTACCATATTGTTATAATCACTATTCATCATTTCTAGTGTGAATATCTCTGTATGTATCTGGACATACAATGCCTTCTGGAAGCTGAGGGCTGGCACAAGTTTCTATTTGCAACATAAATTCTCAGTAGAACATGCAAGCAAGGGCTGAAGAAAGTGTCTGTAATGAGTTTCCTTCATGCTAATTTGAAATAAAATGGTAAGATGCATGGTAACCCGAGAAGGCAGGTGACATCGTGCAAAGATTTGCATTTACATGCAGTGACTAATAGAATAGAAAGAGCTATATGTTCCAGAACAGTGGATTACTAGAACACTTGGCTTCTACATTCTCTGTATGTGAATTCTGACCTGTCAATATCCAGTTCCTCTACAAAGCCCAGCTATTTCACCGGGAAGGGTAAATTAATCCCTTTGTTTTAACTGCTCCTTTTCCAAAATAAATAATAATAAAAAATGCA
>VXAV01003797.1:83692-104827 GCA_013399715.1 Alectura lathami | reverse complement strand
GCCTTGCGGATCACTGTGCCAATGGAAATACGAAACTAAAGCTAGGAGAGAAAGAGAGTAACTAGCCACAGCACACAAACATGATTAATACAGTAGCACTAATGAAGGGCTGTCTTCTTCATTCAAGTGCAAATGACATGATTTATATAATCAAACATCATTTGTACAGTTGCTGATATTAACAAATTTTTCTCATTAAAAATTTATTTCTTTTAGTATACAGAATAACAGTGTAAAATGAGGTTGCCTGGGATCTTTTAATTTCTTTACATTCAGATCTCTCACTTCTTAAAGCTTCTTTAAACAGTTCATATACTTACTTTGTTTGGAGGTTATTTTTATGTTTTTTAATTTTGCAAAATCAATGTATTAAGAGCGTGGGTTATACTAATGATATATTGAAAGGGACCTTGTAGTTTACCTATTCAAAATCAAAGGTGAAATTGATTCCTTTTAATATTAATTGATTGAGAACTTTGATACATTAACAAAGGATGAATTTTTTACTGGAGCCAATATGTATGCCCCTATTTAACATATAATTTAACTTATTGTGTGAAAAATTCTAGAAATCAATGCCACTATCCTCATAGCTGATATAAAAATACCAAGAACAAAAATACAGAACAGTTAGAACAATACCATTTCAAATATGTACATTTTTACACTGTTAAAAGCAGTCATTTTTCCAAAACATCGTATGTGAAGTTAAGTCCACTGAAGTTAATGTATTTGCATGGTGGGAAAAAGAAGATTAGAATATGACCCAGAGTAATCATACAAACACATGAAACTTATTTTTCCCCAGACAAAGGCTACCATTTTAATGAGTTAATGGCTGTCTTGTTCCGATGAAGCAAACAGGTCTCTAGTTCTATATAACCAGTAGGTTAAGCTCTGATAATATGAATCTCTACGTGTTACAAAGATACGCTTGAAAGCGTTTGTTTCAGGCCCTTTTGAAGAAACATTGATTCCAAATGAATTAGTGCCAGTCAAAAGAATGATTAACCATCCTGTAAAACTTTGCATTGTGCTCTCTAAAGTAAGAATAAAGTTGCTCTAAAACAGTGTTGTTGACAAGAGGGTGGGGGCGCCCCTTGGATTCATGTAAACATCTCTCTCTTCCATCACTTCGAATGCAATAGAATCCCTTCGTTTGGTTAAAATAAAAATTAGAAGACAGAATTCGGGAGGGAAGATTTAGAAATCTTTCAACTTTTTGTAATTCGGGAAGAGGGTCCTTGATTAAAGTATTGCCATCCACTATGTGAATCTGATCCAAACGGAAATGTTTAAGCCACTTCTCCATATGAACATCGTACAGACTTCTCTGAATAGCCTTGTATTTGGTATTAAGTGCTCCATTCTTAATAACGATGTCTTCAAAAAGCTGAACAGGTTTGTGGCTTTCTACTCTGTTGTAGTATACTTGGGTATAGTCAGATATAACTCTCTCAGTGGGATCTCTTAGAATGAGCAGCAGCTTAATGGAACTATTCATGTCATGAATTCTTTCTGGAGCCTGTGGTGATGTAAAATAGCCTGGTGTTTTCTCAATAGTAATTTGATTACCGTAAGAAAATGGCATTAAGCTCCTATACCAGTCTATTCCTTTTACATAATTTTCATCCCAGTCAAAAAAGTGGACTTCTGTAGCTGCTACAACAATATTAGGATGAATATCCAACATTTCCAGCAAAGCCCTTGTTCCTCCTTTACGAACTCCAATGATAATTGTCTGAGGTATTCGTCGGCTTGTGCCAGGAGGTCTCACCTGTGCTGAATAGTGTTCGCTTTTATTGCTGAATAATCCTACCTGTGACTTCAGTGTTTCCAACAGTGCCCCATTCTCTACAGGAGCACCCTGAGTATGAGTCAGCAGAAGATAAGCTGACATCAGTAGGAAGGCCATGTGGAGAGGAATAATTAGTTCAAGATACTGTTATGCTTGATTAATGAAACAATAGATAGGTCCCTCCTCGAGCTGGTTGGCAGAACCAGTGGTAAACAAACAGCAATTTTCTGAAGCATCTGCAAAACAAAACAAGACAAATCAGTATTTCTAAACCCACCACAAACTGGAAATTCAGTTTACCATTCAATTCACAAATCCAGTGTGTAATCACAGTAGAAAATGTATATCAAAGTTGTCTGTTTTCCCTGACTTAATTTCAGAAGAAGATGAAGAAGCAAAAGGAAGAAGGAGGAGGACGTGGACGAGGATGAGAAGTAGAAGACTAATAGTGCTGCAAAGCAATAGTGTAATGTCTTTGTTGGATCAATGTGAAAAAAATCAATGAGACAAGATGGATTCTTTGCAGCTATCCAAGTGCTGTGAAGTGTAGTCATTTCAGTGTTAGGAAAATCTTGGTAAAACCAAATCTTCAGGTATAACTCTGCAGTTCCTCCAAAGTTCTATACAAGAAATGCCTAGATGTTTTCTGGGCACCTAAATATTTTGTAGGGAAGCAAGGCTGATTGGAGTTGGATGTCTTCTTTTCTCCTTAATCCAGTTAGTAAACATTTTAAGGAAGCGATGAATGCTAAACTTCTTAAAAATTTGAAGGAAAAAAAAAAAGTTTTAGGTTTCCAGGTAGGTGAACATGCACATGTAAGTGACATAAAATGTCACTGTAACTGTGTTGCTATCTTTTGAAATCTCTTCAGAAAGTTTTGTATATATTGTTTGAAATGGGTTGCTGATTACCACAACAATACTGATAAAAGAAAAAATTCAAATCAGTGCAACACTTGCACTGGAATTGCTATGCTTGAATTGCCTGTTTCCATGCCAGAAAATCTTACAGAACAAATTCTTATTGAGGGGATTCTTGAACTTTATCCCGGTTCTGAGCGATGATAACATTTTAAGGTTTGTAGGATAAATCTATTTCCTTAATTGGATTTGTTTTTGGTGTGGAAACAAGCTATTTTGTACAGTAAAGCAGCAGTCATTTAAAAACAACTGGATTTGGATGCTATTTGAATTATGGCTCATATTTTAACATAGTCTCAGAAATACTAAAACTTTAGCTCCTTCTTTGGTTCCACTGTCTGTCTCTCTCTTTTTCTGAATGTATTGGTCACAGTAGTTTGCCTCTTAGAAACAACCTTAGAGAACACAGACAATTCCCATTTGTCATGGCTCTGAGGAGCACTTAGTGCTTCTATTCAAAAATTGTTTCCTTTGAGGCTTATTTTACAGACTTAAAAATGTAACATAAAAACATTTTTGATAATAACAAGATTCACTGAAACAATTTCCTAAATCTTCCCATTAAAACATACTCCAGCTTCCTTGATAACTAGGGAATGATCCTTTTGAAGGCTTAATTGAGTACTAAACTCACAGATAGTAAATATTAACACTTTAATTTTAAAATTACCATTCTAAGAACAAAACGTGACCTTTAGTGAGTAAATCTGCATAGAGCATTTCTTATTATGTCCAAGGAAGACCTAAAGGGTGACTGCTTCTTCAAAAAAGCACAACTTCAACCAGGTAAAGTGGATAGACATTAAATATCAGAAAAGTCTTGGTCAAAACTGGGTTTTTAATCAGAAACTGAAAAAATATGTTTCTTCTTTACCAACATAAAAGAAGACTATAATCACAGGCTTTTGACTTAGAACTCCACATGGAAGTTGTATTTAAAGTTTTCAAGAACGGGGAATGCAAGCATTTCTATGGAAATTACAGGATGGTAGAACAGGTACATGTGCACTCAAACCATTTGTATTTGTGTTTTCAGAATGACTATGATTTTGGAGGCAAGTTTGGGAAACAGTAGACATAATAAGGAATAAAAATTCATTCTGCTATAAATGACAGATAATGTCTGTTTGAAAAGCTCTCATTACAATGTACAACACTGAACATGCAATTTGAGGCATCAAACACTAAATGACTCAAAAAAAAAAAAATTCAGGCCTTCAAATTTCAAGCATGTTTGCAAGGATCAACTTTGCTTTATTAGTTCCAAGCCACTTGAATTCAGAATTTGTTGATTCACAATGTTCCTAAATTGTCTGCAGTAAGTATAGAGCTACACATCAGATGCTTTCGGAAGCACTTCCTCTCTCATATGAAGTAAGAAGGTATGGCAATATTCTTTCTCTTGATCTCAGAAAGCTGGGATTTCATAGAATCATAGAATCATTTGAGTTGGCAGGGACCCCTAAAGGCCATCTAGCCCATCTCCCCTGCAGTGCACAGGGACACCTACAGCTGGGTCAGGTTGCTCAGAGCCCTGTCCAGCCTGACCCTGAAGGTCTCCAGGGACGGGACATCCACCACCTCTCTGGGCAACCTGTGCCAGTGCCTCACAGCACTTGTGCAACAGGTTGCACAAATTTGCAGGGAGTGAGGAAGGAGAAGAAGCAGAGAACAGTTAATATTTCAGTTAAGATTTATTTTAACCTGTTTCAAAAACCCAGTATTAATTTACATTCTAATAATCTTCATTTTTAAATTAAAAGTATTTCAAAAAGATTGAGGAATTATTTTAATAAATCCCTTACAAATCTTTTTCAACTTACCTTTTTTGTGCTTATGCTCACCTGTGTACCTAAGGTTACTTTAAAATAAAGGCAAGACCAGCCCGAACGTTGGGCAAGCAAGCATTGCCTTTCAAACACCATGGAGTAGATATACAGTTAATTATCTAATTTAAACTCCAGAACTATCCCATCCTGAAAAAGATTTAAAAACTGATTCTTAACCGATATGTTAGGCATCTTTGATTAACCAGAAAAAAATATTTCTAGAATTATTAATAAAAAGTGTCCTTGAGACTAACTAGGCTAATAGAAAATGATTTCAGACTAGATACTCCACAGTAGTACAGACAGTGCTGTGCTCATCTTATGGTGATGGTTCATTGTGATGGATGAAAAATGTTTCATTAAAAAATATCACAAACATTGTTTATCTGGCTATGTTCACCTAAGAATCAGACATAAATGCTGTGGTTGAGAGAAGCCTGAAACCTAAATAAGAAGTTTGTACTTGGAACTCAGAAAAGACTGGTCTTCCAGAGTATTCTCAGGTTCTCATGGAATGTGAGTGTCTGTTAAAACTGATCATCTGAATTCAGTAGTTGTCTACAAAAGCACATTTAGAAACCAAGTAACAGAGGAGATTCTGCATTTACCGTGTACCAAATATTAGTAAAATTTTTGAAAATAATTATGCAAGTTTAACCAGTTTGCAATTAATTAGTCATTTTATACAGTAGACTCTTTCAGACTCATTGCTAGAACAAAACCTTACCCAGGAAATCCTACTAGAAATAACCGAATTCAGAATGTGCTGCAAAGCTGATGCCTAAATAGATCAAAATTGCCTTTGGGAACAATTCCATCAGAACAACATTCCTGCTTCAGCCTAAGAGATTTGATTGATTTTGATGAAGCTCTAAGATGTTAGATCCTGTGGTTAGGTTATAATTGCTACATAAATGTAAAAAGAATTTAAACATGATTTATCAAATATAATTGGAAGGTTATTTGAATAATTTTTGTGTTGCTTTTCTGTCTTTATGCAATTAAATGCACATTTTTAGAAGATATGAACTGATTTTTATAATGAAAACAATATATTTTACATTGAAGAACTGTGTACTCTGAATCTCAAAATATTCCTAATAGCTAGAAGAAACACAACTGAAAAATTAACCCCATGATACGTGATTGGAATTATAATGCCTTAATACGTGTTTATTTGGTAGTTTTCATGTTGCTTACTAACACAGGGAACATCAACAGATATGATACTTAAGCAGATATGAAGTTCAGAAAGAAATTCATGCTGCAGAGAAAACTATTTAAGTAAATAACTTGGGATTTTGCTTGGTTTACTGTTGTAAAACATTAGATCAGTCTAAAGAATTCAATATGCTGGCTGAAAAATCATTTTAATATTGCAAAAATGTTCTAAAGGCCCTTAACTCCTGTGCTCCATTGTAAAAAATCTTGTAAGCAGCTCACAATTTACCTTGCTAAAGGGTGAAGTGCAACATCATTGAGTAAACGTACGTATCCTGTTATTACTAATTCATAATATTATTAATATCTAATATCTTGGGTTACATGCAGAACTGAAAAGCAAAGGATGGAAAGCAAAACAAAGAATTCCTCAGTGCCTCAGCATGAAATCACAGTATTCTGTGCAATATTGTCGTTTCCTCCCACTTGCTCCTTCGGAACTGAAACAAAGTATGAGCTCAGACTTTTATTTCAAGATATTTATGCAAAAATACTGTTCACTACTGAAACTTAAAACAAGTGGAGTTGGTTGTCTTGAATTTTAAAAATATGTTTGGATTAAGAAAAACCATGCCATTTTTCCTGTTTATTCCTGTTAGATATTGTCTCATCCCTACATCATTAACAGGAGTACAATTCAGCCACTTAAAGACTTGCTGGCACACGAATTTGTAACAGATCCATTATACTTCTATAATTAATAACATCTCTAATGCTTGACAATAGAAGAAAGTTATAGCAGTCTAACTAATCACAACTAGAGGTCATACAAGGTGAATTGTTTCCAGACTTTTTTTTTTTTTTTTTTAAATCATACTGTGGTGACAGTTATGCCAGTGTAAAGTATCCATATACAGACTGGTTTTATGTAATAAATAATTCTAAATAATGACTGCCACTTAAGAATATAATTCTAAAATTTTTCAAATTTCTTAAGCTAGGCTGTTTTTTGCTTTAGTAAAAGTAGTGCTACTTACGTAGCATAATGGATCTAAATCTGCTCTCAGCACGGCTTATACATATTTAAAAAACAGGCAAATGAATAATCCAGTGCATATGGCATGCCTTGCTTTAAATAATCCAATATCAATTTATTCAAATCCAATAAAGAAATGACTAAATCTATTAATTCTTAGCAATGAAATGTTAGAAGTAATACAACCGTCAAAAGTCCTCTTCAGAATACCTTAATTCTGCTTTATATAATAATTTCTGAAATAACGTATGCTACTTAAAAACACTTGACACATGTCCAATGGTTGAAAAACAGAAGTATCCTCTTTAGTAAGAAATGAAATTCACTTCTGTCTGACCAGACAGGTCAGATATGCAAGATAGAGTTCAGAAGACAATGACAGCATAAAAATGCATTCTGCCTGTGATGATTATTTAACATTTTGAAAAAGTTGAATACATAGAAACGATCATGAGTAGACCTTAATTTTATTATAAACAGTGTAATTACTTTAAATTTGTACTAGAAAGAGAACGATGAGAAGTTAGTAGCTACAATTTAATACATGTAGAGCTTCAAATTGAGCTCCACTGGTATCTGGTTATGCAAGGAGCAGAGCCTAGAAAGGTACAAAGAGGACTGCCGTTCCAGAATCAAACAAACATGGCACTAGTTGATATTGCTGATAAAGAACATTACTATTCCTGTATGCACTTAAGAATTTTGACCACTTCCATTTTACTCAAATGACGGACATACTTTTAAAAGGCAGATGTGCTATGAAACCTTTCCCAAATATGGTGCTTCCCAAAAAAAAGATAATCCCACAAACTATCACAAAAAGCTGTCTTGCTGTTGTAACAGATCTTTGAGAAATGACAGAGTCTAAAGATGTTTCTCCAAGCTTCAACAAACAAACATAAGCTATCCCAAAGAAAAACAAAGAAATTGACATTTCAAAGTCCAGAATCAGCAGTGAATTTCTTTGGATGATGTTTTTACTAACGAAATTGCAGTTTTATAAGAGTCAGTAGTTACAACCTTTCAGGAATAAAAATAGGATTAAAAAAGGAAATAGCTATTTGATGACTTAAGATAGGAGCTCCAAAATAACTGCAGTTGGCTGCAGGCTTCCCTTCTACCAGGCACACAGACTATAATGGATTTAAAGAAAAGCTAAGAAAGGTTAGCATAAACTATAAACACATTAAATCATTGGCAGGTGATATTAGCAGATAGGAGTTCTAAAAAAATTTGCTTCCCTAAGGCTGGCATTACATTTTCTAATTTCTGATAACCTGAGACAGAAAATTGCCTGATGATAATGTGGCTGCAAATATACAGCAGTACCTTACATACAGTAATATGTACAGTATAAATACTCTAATATATTTCTGTGCTAAACAAATCTACAGATATAGCCTACAAATTTATATTTTATGGTATTTTTGAAAATATCAAAATCAAACCACCCGCATAAAAGTTACTGAATTATAATTTCATAAATGCCCTTCATATGTTTATTGCATAAAGCTGGGCTATTCTAAGCATGCCTCTAATAGACATTAAAAAAATTCTGCTCCTGTTAAGTTGTAAAGTATAGATGGTGAGCAGATTGATACTGATGACAAGGCCAGTTTTATATGTCTAATCACTCTACACGTCACATTGGCATATTTCACATGGAACCCCATTATCAATGTATTGAATTAACCTTACATCTGTAACTGGTGATTATGCATCAGGACTAATATAAACAGAAGTAACGAAGATGGAATGCCAGGCCTTCAGCCAAATAAGCAGTAACTGCATAATTATAAAGATACAGCAACGTGTGGCTGATAACTCGCTTTTGTGTTCATTTCTACAGATCTTATTAAGGCAAAACTTCAACCTCTATACCTCTGCATAATTAATTGAATATTGTTCATTTACCCGCATTCACTGTCACAAAGAACATGATACTCATGAGTTAAAATCATTTGCTGCTTGCTCTGATGTACAAAAGAGCACATTCCTACAGGACACTCATGTCAAATAGCTGACCCTAGAACCTCCGTTACACTGTCACATAAGAGCAACAGCTTCCTGTCTTTTAACAAACCGCAGCCGTAAAGACCTGCTGATTTGAATTGGTGGGGATTCTGTAGCATTACAAGTTCGAACTTTGGCTCACAGGAGATTTCTTCTGGGGAGAACGTACCGATATTATTCCTGAAGTTCTCAGCACTGCTCCAGTGCAGGGTGACAGCACTCCAGACAGAGCTCAACTGACACTGGCAGGTGAATGGGGAGATATCCAGGACAGCCAGGAGAGATGCGAGAGGAGCTGGCCAGCCACAAAGCAGGAGCCTTGAGCTCCCGGAGGCTCCTTTGTTCCCACTTTGAATGCTCTCCCATGGTTAAACGCTTCAGCCTGTGTAGCTCAGTATCTTGCCTACTTTCATCAGGGAAGTTTTCCAAGGCTCTGGTTTTAGTCTCTGGGAACCAGTTACGTTACGTGATGCTGAGTGATAAGAATTGCTGTATTGGGTCCGTTTTAAATGCTGTATAGCCCCATTGTATAAAGCAGAAAATAAACTGATGCTTCTCTTGTAATAAGTCATACTTCCCAACAACCAGCAGCATCGAGAACTTCTGACATCAAACTAGACACTAAGAGAAGGAGACAAACCAATTTCTTGGCACAGGAATAGACTGAAAAGCACAGGAGTTAAGTGAGCTGAGAGTTCGCTAATCTGGCCTTGTAAATGATGACTGAACAAAGTTTAAGAAGTACTTCATAAGTGTATGAAACCACAGGACATATTTATTTTTCTGGCTATAACTAGTTCTTAAGTACTTGATACTTTCAAAAGTTTTTAGTTAACCCAGGATTGTGAAAAACCCTGTGGAGAAAAACAAAGCACATCCCAGAGGAGCAAATCATTATTTTTTAGAAGAGTGACTATAAAACAGACATTGTAAAGCAATATAAAGAAGCTGAAAATGTAAGTCATTAAGATAATAGCTTTAGTCATTAAGATAATAGATTTAAGGATGAAAATCTAATTTTGGAATGTTGGTACTTGGTTAGACCATGATAAGAGACGAGATCAAGATAAGGATCCAGGACAAAAGGCCCAAATGAGTATTAATGTTTGATGAAATAATAAGGATATACAGAACTAAGAAACAAACCCAACCCACGCTGAGTTTAGGTGTCTCAGAGGCTTTGAGCATCAGAGAATTCAGGATTATACAAAAAAAGACTCATCCTCTACTTTTCCTCGAAGTAAACAAACATATAGAGCTGCAAGTCAGAGACTGCACAAAGAACTGTGTAGCAATTCTTTAAACTTATTACTACAGAAAGTAGTAAAGAGGCAAAACTTGTACGCTGCTGACAGAGGAGAAGTTAAATGTGGCAGCGTAATACCCAAAAGATACAGAACAAGCAAACAGACGAGAAAAGAAACAAACATAAAACTGTTCTTGAATAAAAACTCAGTTAATGCCTTCAACGCATATCCATCATCACGTCACACGCACTTCTAACCCAGCAGGCAGCTGCACAGACACTGGAATGAAAGCAATTGCGGGAACATTTGAAAATGCCAAACAACCAGAATGCAACACAGAAAACAGGCCGGTTGTGCCAAACTCAAGCCTTTTTGGCACTGCTCCTCGTGTTTAAACAGACAGTCAAAGATGACAGTCATTGAGTCACTGGCCTAAAAACACAGATTAAGTAGAAGACAGGTTATTTTCTGGATGTCAAACAGAAATCAGATCCTTTGCTTCTCACCAGACCTGTTCCCACCAATGTGGTTATTATATTGAAGTGAAATAATACCTACCAGTGAAAAAGACTGAGAGCAGATAGCTAACATCGTACATTTTCTATGTTTATTTCCAGGATTTCTGAGATTTAGTAGGGGTTCTACCTGACTGTATTTTCCAATTCTCAGTCAAGAAAGACAGAACTTAGAAAATAACAACTCTGCCATCTGCCTTACAAAATGAACGTACAGGCTGAACCTGTAGAATAGAATGTCGATAGTCCAGCTGAAGTTAAAGTATTGAAGATATATAAACGTATGTCAAAAACTCTTAAACTTCAGCGGAAGACAAAGGAACTCCTTCTTCTCTTTTCCCCCAATCCAGCCAGTTATTATGACAACTTCCCTGAGCAAAAAGGATCTCTGCATCTACAAGTTTAAGGTTTTCTTTGGTTGCGCTCTAAACCTGAAAGGTGTGAGGAGAAACAGCTGCAGTACCACTGCATCAAACAGCATGGCTAATTCAAGCAGAACATGTTCCCTGCCATGCAGCATCACTTCTCCCCCATAGCTCAGTGCTACTTTGCACCCAGATAAGCCTTACACACTTCATTTAATGCTGCTTCACTTCAAATCAGTTAAAACTTCTCAGAAAGGCGCTTTGATGGTTGACAGTGCCTACAGCAATTCTTTAGAGCCTTTAAGCTCTGTCTGTCAATTTCCACCTGGGTCTTACAGGTAAAAATTATTCTTAGAAGCCATCACATACATTCAGGATCTGGACTTTTAAGACTTCAAATTTGTGAAACTTGTGACAAATGGTGTTTGTCACAATGGAAACTGTAAATAGGAGGAACCACAATAGATGTAGCCAGAGACCACATGAACCAGAGCATGTTAAAATTCCCTCCCAGATTCAATGATTGTGTTTGCTGAAACTGATGATAAAATTAATAATTAGCGGTTTTCTATCTGAAATTGCAGTATCAATTTGGAAAAATCTGCCGTACCTAGACATTTTATAATGTCAAGTTAACAGCTTGTCCTTAAGTTTGAATGATGTTGCCAGTATTCCGGTAGTTCATAATGCTGGAAACTCCTGTAACTGAGAAAAAAGAGACAGAGGTAGGAAGGGTCTCTGATGCATTTCCATAATTAAATGCATATTCATTTGAACATTCTGACCCTTCATTACTATAAGTCATTCTGTTAGCAGTGGGTAGCTTGTACAGCACATGCACTTTAATTATTGTAAAACGTTTTATTTCAGCTAGTCAAAACACACTTGTGACAACAGACTGGTGTTGCATTGCCACAACAATGAGACAGTTCCTCAAGAATCAATACCTTGATGTTACACCAAGGCAAAAGGTTCCTCCATTATCTCTCATTGTCAATGTCCCTCTCAGTCTCCTTCCCTCCTAAATGAAGTCAGGAATGCCATTCTACAGACAAACAAAAGCACAATATTTTAATTTCAGTTCCAGACTGACAAAATACTTTCTGTAGGATGAGGTAATCAATTTTGGCATCTGTCACTGCTACTTTATAGCCACAATTAAAAATGGAACTCAATTTTTTCTTATTGTATAGCTTACAACTCATATGTTCCATACTGTTATACACCATTTAATTTTCCTCAGGAAATTTAAAACAAGAAAAGTTGAGAATGAGTCCTTGTTTCTCTTTTACCTGTTCTACATTACATTGCTATAAGAAGGCATTGTTACATAAAGCAAGGCTGTGGGTGTTTGTATGTGATGACTTAAATATAAAATACACATATTTTGCATCCAGTTCCTTGCCTTTTTGTTGTTGTTTTTAGTTAGTTTGTTTTTTTTGCATCATAAGCACACTTGGCAGTCTCTACGTACAGTGCTACTAAGAAAAAAAATTACCTCACTGTGTATTTTACCCCTAAGCACATTATTTTTTCCATTTTCAATCCATGTTGAGTTTTTTGGAGGGTTAACAACTGTTTTCAGCAGGCTTTCTGCAGCATCCTTCATCAATAGCGTAGTAGTTACTTTAAACCTTTTGAAGAACAAATGACAACAGCTGAACACCAGTTAATTTGCAGGTCCGGTGGGATTCATAGAAAAAACAGAAAGTGAAGCAGCAAACCAACACTTTCAAATCACACTGCCTAAAGGCACCTACAGTCAAAAAGAGGTTCTGTTGCCATTACTCACAGTGAACAGTACTTTATTCCATTAATAAAATGGAGTCAGTGCTGAAAGTAAGATGAGGTAATCTTAACTTCATATATAAAACGTGACCTAAACTTTAAAGCTGTTGAGCATTTGAAGCTTTCGTAACTCAAGGATGGCTGAGAACTCAACTGAAGATTGGCTGTTTTCAGACACTGATGCAACAATTTTCAAATGCAGCAAGATGCAAGAGGCATACTAGAATGTGTAATGACTCTCTGGTAAAACATTTGCAGACAACTATTTACATCTCTTGATACATATCCTAGGCCTGCACTGTTTCAGAAGAACCCTATTAAAACAAACAAACAAACAAAAAAAATGCAGTATTTTGTGAAGACTAGTATGAAATGTATTTAGGGTTTCTGCTGAAATGCCAGCACTACTAATCGTAAACTATCCATCCTTCTCCTGCTCTCTGCCTTTAGTATCTCACTGTTTGGTTATTTATACACAAAGTCTTTTGCACAGCACATTCATAACACTACTTCCTCCCAGGTCCGCTTGTGAAAAATACATACTTCTATTTAAAGCAACATCGTGTTTAATTTTATTGCAGTCTAGGATTTTTTTTCTGCATTCTGACTATGAAAGATCAGTCCTCTTAACTTAAAAATGTGTCCACAGGGGAAAATAAATCTGGATTTAAAATTTAATTTGGGACTACAAAATACAGAATTGGTATTTCTGCGTAGAGTATGCTAAAAAAGGTATGCAAGTAAGCAGTGTAAGCTACCAGTTATCGATGCCAGATCTGTTTTAAAGCAATGATAGTACTTTTGACTCTCAAGAGAAGACAGTATTTCCTCTAGAAACTACAATTTGTATGTATTATTTCACAACATTAATGCTGAATTATAATCTTAGATGTGTAGTTTGATATTTCTTAGCTGAAGTATTTTCACACTCATGTCCCACTCACTCTTTACAGCATCTATCAAGGCAAATACATTTCAGGCTAAAAAAACATTAATGTTAAAGGCAGGTTAAATTTCTTGCAGAACCTCTCTGTACAGCAGGAAAGTCTGACATGGATGCACTTGGAAAGCTGTCACACCTACTGGTGACAATTGAAGGCAATTCCAGCCTAAAGAAGGCAGTTACTCTGAGTATATAGATAACAACAACAGTTCAAAGAAAAATTTTCAGATCAGAATCAAGATGTTAGAATCAAACAACATTGCAGTGTCTGTGTGAGAAATCAGGGGTTCGATTATTAAATGTGAAAGAGTCTCAGTTACTATACTGTGCATCTCACCAAAATTATAGAAGAAATTAGAGAGCAGCATGTCAAAAACATTAATGAAATGCAACTATTTTTCCCCTGACATTAAAAATCTGACTGATACAATTGTGGATCACAATCTCAGAATGTTTCAGAAATCAGATTTCAGTGAAATTGAAATGCAGGTGAAATCAATCATGAAGTCCAACCCATTTCATAAATCTGTTTTATGGATCTCCTGCATTCTTAAGTATGCAAGAGAAATTGGATGCAAAGTATTTTAAATTACAACATGTAACAAAGCACTGTAAAGCTGGTAGTGAAAGAGGAAAGGAGTGGAGAAGAGAATGGAAATTAGAAAAAGCAAAAAACTAAGCATCTGTAGACAAAACCATATTATTAATTGTCTTAATGACCGGAGTTAGATTCCGTATTTCTATTTGTGTGCAGATAGGTAGATAGATAGACAGATAGATAGATAGATATATAGGTAGATATAGATTACTGTCTTTGTGGCTGAATGGTATTTAAATCTTCACAACACAAACAAAAAACCAAACAAAGAAAACACCTTCTAAACTTAGAATATATGAACAATTATTTTTTTGGTAGCATTGTGCAGTAGGAGCAGCTTCAAGATTTGTCTAGCTGGAAGCTACTTTAAAGACATGATACTTTTAAACAAAAATCCTTCTCTAGGATCTCATGCTCAGTGAACCCTCTCATTTTCTCATAGTCTTTATTTATCCCCCACAGAGATGATAATGTAAAAGACATCCAAAAAGATTAAGTTAATTTTCAGGTAAATTACAGATTCTAGAAGTCAATCAAACAATAAAACTTTCCTTCTCAGAAAGAGGTTTGGGAAGGAATTTAGCTGAAGGCAGATAAAGGAGGGAAAGACTACAAGGACTACAACGTTATGTACATGAACGAAAACAAAACAATATTCTAGATTTACATGGCATCAACTGTGCATTCATTCCTAGCAGAATAAGGAAAGAGATATTTTGGAGACTGAGTAGGAAAATTTAGTTCACAAGTTACTGAGGTCAGATTTACTTCTGTTACTAGCAGCACGTGCCATCCACCTTATTTTCTATTGCTCCTATGTGCAATTCAAAACGTACTGTCTATGGCTATAGAGCTGATGCTTGACGGGTTTACAAAGCCTTCACCTGAAACTGACTATTAGCATAAAAATGCGGAAACTAAACTTTGAATCTTTATATATGGTTTACATGAATAAAATGCAAGTTCTGCATGAACAATGTGGAAGTGTAACTTTCCTTGGGCTTCCAAGGTATTTTGTGCTTATCGCTCTGTGACCTAAGTCTAAAGCAAGTTTGTCCTAATTTCTAGCTGGGTTTACACTGCTCTAAGAAGGAAAATAGGTAAAATATTCATATACAAAACATTTCCTGAACAACCGTACATTAAAAAAAAAAATCCCCACAGGGATATTTTTATTTCTTTTTTTTGCAGGTCTGGAGAAAAAAGACATTTACTTCAGTTTTGAATATTCTTAAGCCTGCTTAACTTTACTGCCATTTCTACCTTGAAATGAAAACGTCTAAGCTTTTATTTCTTTTCCCATTCTAATGAAGACTGCGTAAACAAATTTTTGTAAACTGGTCCTTCTTTATATTGCAAAAAAAAACCAAACCTACACTGAATCCTCGAAACTCCTGAAGGTTGTTTGCCATAACAAAGAACTTTACTGTTTCTTTAGTAATGCCCTTATTTTCTCCTATGGAACGCATTTTAAAAAATATTTAAATGGTTGTGCATTTCTAATTTGATTCACTAGCAAACACAGAATGTACATTAAATATTTTTCAATGCAACAGAATATTCTATCTCATATCATTTTATATGACAGTGAGTATTTGCTCATGTCCTTACCATCATCAGTACTTTTCTTATTTTAATATATTTACTCAAAGTAAGAAAACTAATCCTGAATACAGCTATCTGAGCTAACAAACATCTTACTTTACCTACACGTTACCAGTTTTCAAACTTACTGGTGGAAAATAGTAAGCAGTATGACAAATAAAAAGAAAAGCTTTAGTCTCATGCTGCAGGGACTTTCAATGACCTCTTAACTATTCCTATACTAAATTGCTACTTCATTTTTAATGAGTGTTCTATAAATGCAGTAGTCTGTATTCTGAATCTGCAAGTGTTGCAAAAATAACTAAAAATGGGTCAGTTGCAAAAACCTAAATACTTGTAGTCCATTATTATTTAGTAGTATTTAAAGAGCATCCTCAACAAGTAATGTTTAATAATAGATGTATTACAATAACAGAAATATTAAGCAATAATATTAAATGGTATCAACTTAAATTATCAGAACTGAGCAATATTTGTGGGGATTCCATCATCCGAAATAACAGCTGTCTTTAGCTGACTAAAAAACAGAAACTGGCATGCATATGCATAGACACAGGTTGTTACTAGGCTTCAGAATTGACTTACGCTTAAGGCACACTACAAGATTCAAGATACGAAAAATCTCTTGTGCTTGTGATGCTGTGTCAAAAGAGGCTTAATTTCAGTTAATTTTAATAAGCTTAGTCTTGAATGAAAGAAGACACTCTGAGTTTCTCATACTGAAACTATGTTATATTAATTGCAGTTGCAACCTCTGCTAAAGATCGCTATTGCAAAGCTATATAAATTCTAAAGTTTTTAAATTGAATTTTGATTTTATTTTATTTTAAGTGTTTCATCAAAACATGTCTGATGAGCTTCAGTTAGGACACTAATCTAGGCTTTGGGAGAACAGGCAGGTTTGTGTGTGTCACTGAGAAGTAATTTTCCATTTTTGGACCATTCTGACCATGGCTTGGACAGGTGTAAACTTTGTTGGGTAAAAAACTGGCTGGATGGCCGGGCCCAGAGAGTGGTGGCAAATGGGGTTAAATCCGGCTGACAATCGGTCATGAGCAGTGCTCCCCAGGGGTCAGTACTGGGGCCGGTCCTGTTTAACATCATTATTGATGAGCTGGGTGAGGGGATTGAGTGCACCCTCAGTAAGTTTGCAGATGGCACGAAGCTGGGAGGAAGTGTTGATCTGCCTGATGGTAGGAAGGCTCTGCAGAGGGACCTGGAAAGAACAGATAGATGGGCTGAGGCTAACTGCATGATGTTCAACAAGGCCAAGTGTCAGGTTCTGCACTTGGGTCACAACAAACCCACACAGCGCTACTGCCTTGGGAAAGTGGCTGGAAAGCTGTGTGAAGGAAAAGGGCCTGGGGGTGCTAGCCAACAGCCAGCTGAACATGTCAGCAGTGTGCCCAGGTGGCCAAGAAGGCCAAGGGCATCCTGGTTGTATCAGAAACAGTGCAGCCAGCTGGACTAGGGAGGTGATCGTTCCCCTGTATTTGACACTGGTGAGGCCACACCTTGAGTGCTGTGTTCACTTTTGGGCCCCTCACTGCAAGAAAGACATCGAGGCCCTGGAACGTGTCCAGAGAAGGGCAACAAAGTTGGTGAAGGGCCTGGAGCACAAGTCTGATGGGGAGCAACTGGAGGAACTGGGGCTGTTTAGTCTGGAGAAGAGGAGGCTCAGGGCAGACCTTGTTGGTCTCTACAGCTACCTGAAAGGAGGCTGCAGCAAGGTGGGGGTCGGCCTCTTCTCCCAGGTAACTAGTGACAGGACAAGAGGTAATGGCCTCAAGTTGTGCCAGGGGAGATTCAGGTTGGATATTACGGAAAAAAAATTCTCTGAAACAGTGGTCAGCCACCGGAACAGGCTGCCCAGGGAGGTGGTGCAGTCTCCATCCCTGGAGGTGTTCAAGAAGATTGTAGATGTGGCACTCAGGGACATGGTTTAGTGGGCATAGTGGTGATGGGTTGGTGGTTGGACTAGATGAGCTTAGAAATCTTTTCCAACCATAATGATTCAACGATTTTATGATTCTCCCTTCAGTAATTATGCTTATATTTTCTCCCCTTATCCCCCAGCTATGCCATTCTTTCGTCAAGAGGGAAGCATCTTACAGAACAGTATACTTTTTAACAACAGTTTAATTACTGCCTCCCTTGGGTTTTCAGTTTTTGAGCTTAGCAAGCATTTTGAGTTGATAATAAATTGCAGGCATATCTGCATAGGCCGTGCATTGTTGCTGCCATCTGCCACGATCTATATCTTTGAAGAATCCTAAAGGAATCCTAAAGGTAACTGTGCAGTCTCGTTCCATCAACAGGACAAGGTATACAGTAGAGAGTGCAAACATACTTTCTTTGGGCTTCACAAAACAGTCTGAACAAGCATGCCATTAATACCAACAATTAATAAAGACTAACAACTCTGCCAAACATATCATTGTTGTCTAGAAGAAGTGAAAGCAATGCTCTTCACTAAACGTGAACACTACTTTTCAACACTACCATCTTTTGAAGCCTATCTCTTTCACCCACAGTTATAAATGCACAAATGAAAAATCTTTGGGATAATCCATTTTGTAACACAGTACTTGTCACTGCAGCCCTTTTACACTCCCTAAGATTGTGCTGAATTTACTAAAGTAAGAATCTACACCACCCTGCATGGTTAGGACTTCACACTAAGTCACCTCTGCACTGCCAGGTCTAACGTTCAAGTCTCCAAAACAAGTCTCCAAAAGTCTGCCAGGCAGTGCCAGTTTTTCTTCCCCATATACTTACCATAGGAATACTTTCTCCTGTCTTTATGGATGCATTCCATTGGAAACATATTTCAAAAAGAAAGGTTGATTTAGCAAACTTTCAAGTTCTGATCTATGCTACTTTGCTTTTATCTTTTCCATTCACTCTGTTCTTTGTCAGTCTCAAGGTAGATCTTAAAATACAGCATCCAATTAAAGGGTATTTCAACTTTCCATAATTAATTATGAACTCCTCTCCTCTCCTTCCTACTTTTACATACAAATCTCTTGAGCCTAAGAAAGAGGAGTAGGATAAAATACTAAAAAATAAGTTTTATACCTGTGCAACTTTTATATACTTATATATAATTTGTGGCATCACAGTGCCACAGGCTCACAGAAAACAGGCTGGAGGGGACCTCAAGAGGTCACTTAGTCTGTCTCTCTGCCCCAAGGCAGGATCAACTACATTGAAACCATTTTTGACAGATGTTTGTATAAACTGATCTTAGGAAAACTTCCAGTGATGGATGTTACACAGATTTCTTAGGCGTTGTTACAGGTTGCACCAATTCATAATTCAATATTCCAAAATGTTCTTCCTGACATTGGTTTGTAAGATGCTTTGTCAGCTTTAAAGTAAAATATCGTACTGTTGAATTCATACAGATAACTATGCACACATATCTCTGTGACTAGGCATAAAAATATATACTGGTTTTCAATTTTATAAAGAAAATTCTGTGTAATTTACCACAAGTGATTTTAAATTAGTAACTTACAGAAGGCTTCATAATTAATCAATGTAGAAATACACCGCATTCTCCAAAGCAGCGTAATTTGTGTGCTTAGCACCCATATGAATCTTACTTTACTGAGATTTGTATACAGATTGAGATGCTATCAGGTACACATGCATACATACATATCTCCCACAGGTGGTCTGTTGTTTAATGCAAATTCATCATGCAAAGTTTCCCTTGGGGACTAGGTCTATTGAAGTCAAAGGATCTAGTGATAAATTAGTACACACACAAATTAGGATTCTATGGCCAAGCCAGATCAGAAGTTTGTCCACAACCTGACTTGTTCTGAAGGGCCAATATAAAAGTTTATTTGCAAACACAATCTGGGAATTTTACTTGTGCCTCTAGTTAGGATACAGAATTAATACTATATGAACAGCATAATGAACAGCAGAAGTTTATTTACAAAGGCATCAATTCTTTCCAGAATTAAATACAGACTAAATAAGGCCTCTAATTCTGCATGTGTGTGAATTGTGTGTGAGAGAGTGTGTGCGCTGCTTATGATAAGTATTTTACTAGAAAATTCAAAATTCCACAGTGGTAGGGAAAAGAACCTGCTGTTATGGGAAAAGGACTGCTTTTAAGGCTTTTGTCCTAATATCTGAAAGAAAAAAAGATACAAAACAAATGGATCAAAAAGTCCTCTGTAAACTGGAAGAATGGACACATCCTTTTTGTTTTTCTATTCCTCAGAAAAAAAAAAAAAAAAAAATGGAACCCGCAGAGTTAAATATTGACAACATTCTACCAGTAAGCATAGGGTTTTTTTCAAACAGCTGGAGCATCATCTATAGGTTTTTGCAGGTTCACAAGCCTTGCACTCGCATTTCCAGTAAAAGCTGCTGTGTAATATATAAAGCTAAATGCCCCAGGGACACTGAAGCGAGCATCTTTTTCTGCTGTTTTAAGCACACTGGCAGTCATTTGTAGAGTTTACATGGCTTTCTTGTCAATACCTGCTGGTCACAGTTGGTGAAGAAGCAGTTTCTCTTATGATCTGTTTGCTAATTAAGCATGGCAGTAGCCATTCAGGGTGAAAATTTCAACAACCTGACACAAAAGGAAAGAAAGAATCAGATGTATTGCCAGAGGGCTTTGATCTTTACATGTATCATTTGGATTCTGTAGCTGCTGCAACGTAAAGATAGCAGAAAATGCTATGCCAGATTAACGTGCAACTTTTTTGATAAACTCTAAAATACTACTTTTAGGGTGGATACTTTAGCCCTAATGTTCCACCACATAATTCTCTAAAAGAAAAAAAGGTTAAATGAAGTTGTAGGTATCACAAAGTAAACCAAAATCTGCATCAACTTCTGTTTGTCCTCATTTTTTCTGTGCTTTCACTACCTACTCTTGCCTGTTACCATTTTTCATTTATCATCATCCAACTGTACCTTGTTTCTGTAGCCCATTCCTCTACTTGCAGGAGGACTGTCTTCCTCCTATTGCGCCCTTCTGCACACAAAAGCTGCTACAAAATATCTGCAAAGTTATCTCATTACCCCGCTTTACATTCTTTGCTTCTTTGGTCTTCAAGAACCAGTTACACCTCTCTGCCCAAGGACTACTTCCTATCATCTCATTGTTTCTTCATGCTACTGCAGCCTCTTTGGTTTTTATCCATCTATTGACTCTTACTTTATGCTTATCTTATAACTCTTGTAGGCAGAAATCTTTGGTATTTGTGCAGCCCCATTCAATGGTCCCAGACTTGAATTTAAAGACACATCATAATATAGTAAATATATATAAAAAAGATAATAATA
>VXAV01003797.1:0-11553 GCA_013399715.1 Alectura lathami | reverse complement strand
AAAAAAAAAAAAAAAAATGAAGCAACTGTACCGCCAAACAGCAAACTTGCTTTTCAAGAAATTATCCTGTGTAAATTATTGAAAAGATGAGTCACTATTTCCACAATTTCCTGTAAACACACACACATTACATGAGATCCTATGGGAGAGGAATATTTTAGAAACACAAACCCATATACTTATAATTAACTTTTGTACACTGGAAATATTTAACACACATGGGTCAAACATTCATTTTTGAACTAAAGATTTATATTTTCAGGAGAAACATCAACTAATTTTTTGTTGCATAGCAAGCATTGTGTTTTGACCATCCATTCTTTAGCTGTGCTTTTTTCATTATTAATGTATGCTTGCAAACATTAGAGTAGGGTATACCAAGACCAATTTGTTACCTAAATTTCTTATCACTCCTTCATTCTTTCCTCCTACTATCCTCTGCATGATCTAAATATTAATCATGAAAAACCTGAAGAGCGGTTCTTGTAAAAAATACGAGTCAAGAATTCAGCGGTGCCCTTTTACATCTAGACCCTGATTTAAGAGCCAACGCAGCTAAGAACATAGGATAGTATGCTGCTGTAGCACATTAAAAGGTCAGATTTAAATGAGTTCAAGGTTGAGATACTGTTCTTCATCCTAGGAAGGAATCAATTATGAACGCCAGTTAAATATATATGCCATTTGAGAAAAAGTCATGGGAGTTTTATTGATGAATTAAAGTCATAATTATGCTAGTATTAACAAATACTTAACATCCGACTCCTAATCAGTAATACCAGAATCAAGAAATATTTAAAGTTTCAAAACAATATATACGTACTAGTGTTTGGAGGACTGTTTTTTTGTTTTTTTTTTACAGTAAATGTTTGATATGTGTACAACAGTATTTCCCAAACTATTTAGTCCAAAGGATATTGTTGTTCTCAGCAAGCAGGGTAATTTTTACCTTATTCTGATTGCTTATGATGTTTTTAACAGTTAAGATACTGTTAGATAGGAAGATATTGAAGGAAAGACTGGTAATTACCTTGAGTGCTTCTGTTGTGGGCAAGGTCTGACTCTGAACATCGCGTTCAGGAGCCCTTTCCTTTTTCTTAGTTTCTTCATTTGGTATCTGTGTTAGAGGTAAGGCTGCCAGATTACAGGAGACAGGTGCAAATTTTTCAAGAGCTTTTTCTTTGCTGTTGCTAAGATCATTCATGAATTCATGAGGCAATGTCATATTCAGGTCTTGCAACAGGATCCATGTTGCCTGTAGGGGTTCATGGCAGTGTTGGTGTGTCACTCTAAAAGTGGCTCTTCATGAAGGAATGACTTCTGTATACCTAAAGTCAAACTTAGAAAAATAAAATAAAACAACAACTTGTCTTGCAGACAACTTACTTGTCTGCAAATCACCGTCTCTGTGTATACATATATTTGTGTATGTACATAGAATCATAGAACGGTTTGGGTTGGAAGGGACCTTAAAGATCATCTAGTTCCAACCTCCCTGCCATGGGCAGGGACACCTCCCACTACATGAGGCTGCTCAGAGCCCCATCCAGCCTGGTCTAGAACACTTCCAGGAAGGGGGCGTCCATAACCTCTCTGGGCAACCTGTGCCAGTGTCTCACCACCCTCATATACATATATGCATACACATATAAGCACACAGCAAGTAAGACAAAACATAAATAATGTGAATAGTGGCTCTACGCATCACTTTAGCTTGTTTATTCTGAACAGTTTCATCATTATTCCGTGGACTCTGTTGGACTTTTGCCGTTGACTTCAAAGGAATCAGATTCAGGCTACTACAACCAGCAATTTTTTAAAACCAATAATATTTTAAGAACTTGGCTTTGAAAGTCATGGTATGAAGCTCAGAGTTTACTCTCCCCTATGTAGAAATAACCTGTAGGGGGGAGAATGGGACCTTTAGATAATTAACTATTTGCTAATTCTTAAGCATCTCAATAGTGCTTTTAATCTTCAAAGTGCTTTATAAACATTAACTAAGTAATCCTCTCAATCCTCTAAAGTAAACAATTTGGCTTTTATTATCCTGCTGAAGAACTGCTATAAATTAAGAGGAAATGCTGAAAATAGTACTTTTCATTTACATTTTTTTTCTTCAGTAGGAAAAAAGAAAAATTGCAAAATACTCAGGCTGTGAATCTGTATTCCCTTGGTACTTACTACATTTCAACAGTTACTGCTCAAAAACAAAAATATGACTTCACCCATTGCCAGAGATAGAAAATCTACTGCAGAAAGCAGCTGCCTCTGAACTCTACTTCTCTTCCAAATAACTGTACTGTCTCGTAAGTGAACTTTTCTGGCACACACTTCAAACAGACTTTGCTGCCATAGAATCATTTAAGTTGGAAAAGACCTACAAGATCTTCCTGATTTGCGGAATTGTGGCTGACTGAAAACTGTCATTGTAGATGCAATTTAGTGTGGAAAAGTGAAAAGTGGTATAGCTGGGAAAAATAAAAAATAAAATAAAAAATAAAATAAAAAAAAAATAAAAATCATCTGGAGACGCCAGGGGGGTAAGATCCTGTGGCTGTGACACACAGATCCATGAAAACATCGCTGTGATGTTCAACAACACTAAAAAAAAAATAAATAAATAAATAGTAAGAATCACTAGGAAAGGTTCACAGGATCTTATTTTTCGGTGTATATTTCTGTTGCTAATCTGGCATTCCTATATGTTTACAGTTACGTACATAAGTGGACTGGAAAATAAATGTCTCATATTTCAGGATTTCAGACACTGGTGTTATTTCTTAGCAGTGGATGTAAACACATTTTCCACAATGTTTTTCAGGCAAACAGTGTTTCTGTAACAACTGACAGCCTACTACCCACACTTGGGCCTCTTAGATTTATGACTGTATTAAAAAGACTGAGAAAGAAAGTAAGATTATGTAACATCATCCAACACGTATGTTTGCATTGGAGAACACGAGCATCACTTTAAAATATCTAACTTTATAGTCTCCTATAAAATGCTGAATGCACAATACCAAATGCAAATACTAGCTAATATAGTTATGATTGGTATTACTGGCCATGTTTGTATTGCTTTTCTGTTTATGGGGAAATGAAATACAAAAATATGTAATATTACAGAATTAATTTGTATCATTTTTATACAGTCCCCCATCCCTGATATTAATTTGCTAAACCTGAGTATTGTTTTTACACCTGTATGCATGGCAGAAGAAAAACCAAACCCTTAGACTTTTTCCATTATAATCTTTTAGTCTTGCAAATTCATACTTTTCCTCATTTCTACTGAAATTGTCAAAGTATACAATAAAATGAGATTTAAATGAAATACACAAGAGTACTTCTTTTCTGATGTTGAATTTGTGGAGAGATCTTGACAGACTAGAAGGCTGGGCAATCACCAGCTGCATGAAATTTAACAAGAGCAAGTGCTGGGTTCCGCACTGGGGGCAAGACTGCTCTGGCTATATGTACAGACTGGGAGATAAGAGACTGGAGAGCAGGCACACGGAAAGCGATCTAGGGGTTCTGGCTGACAGCAAGTTGATCATGAGCCAGCAGTGTGCCCTAGAGCCAAAATGGCCAACCATGCCCTGGGGTGCACTGGGCCCAGCACTGCCAGCCTAGTGAGAGGAGGGATTGTGCTGCTCTGCTCTGCCTGGTGTGGCCTCACCTCCAGCACCAGGCGCAGGTTGGGGTGCCGCAATATAAGAAAGACATAAAACTACTAGGGTTATTAGAATGTTAATAGCGGTATGCTGGAATTCTCTGTTATTTTTACTGTTTTCCTTAATATTGCCATTTTTTATTCAAAATTTACTGCTATTTCCACAATGATTTTCTCCTAACATCATAATTTTAGTAAATGAAAAATTATTTTGACTGGAATATCAAAAATCTGTGGACACTTCAGTAGAAATACACTTATTTAAAATCCTGCAGAATGAAAGCAGTTTAAATGTTAAGAGTAGGAAAATTGTCTTTTTTTTCCCCCGCATATTCAATTATTATAAATTGAAATTTAAAACAAAAACAAAAAAGCAAGATTCTAATTAAATGTTAGCTATTGAAAGGAGACTACAATGGGTTCAGCTCGTATCTAGAGTTTATCTACAGTTGATTTTCTATTCTACAGTTGGTTTACAAGCTAAAATTGTGTTGGATTCTGAGCATTCTGAAAGAAAGAACAGAATGTAGAATTTATTAAATACAGAGAGTTGTTCCTCTTCGTCTGGTTCAAACCCTACTGCAGAACAACTTTGCCATACTTTTAAAGGTTGCACTATATGAAAGTTTTAGCTATTAAATTTTTCAACCATAATACACACTTAAGGAATAAGTTTGCCAGTTGATAGAAGTGTTAAATATAACCTAAAACTTCAGAAAACCAAAGCTTTGAAAACATTCAGCAGTAGAGTATTAGTATATATAAACATAAACTGTATTAAAAATAAACATACATTATTAATAGAATTAAATCTTCTACAAATTCAAATAACTGAATTTTGCAACAAAAAGAAATCAGTAAAACATTTAGCAAATGTGTCTCGTATCACCTGGAATAATTTGATGTTGGGAGAGCTTCCTAAACTGTTGGAGACAGGAAATAATTTTAATATGCTTGAGATATGCATGTCAGTCCAAACCTTCCACATATACATCGAAGTCTAATACAGCTAATGAAATATTCTGTTCAAAAACGCATAAGGGGGAGTTAGAGAATGGTCTAAAACCAAAAAGAAAAACATTAATATATAAATATGATGCATGTCAAAAAGTAAGCCAGTTAGTGCTTGACATGTTTAATAAAAAAACCTTCCACTGAAATCATTTCGTTCTCCCCTTGAAACTAACATTTCAAGCCTCTGACACTGCCTGCTGTGAAAGTTATGACATTGAATTAAAAGGACTGGCTGGTTCAGTTACTGTAACTTATGCTGCCCAAAAGTATAATTTCTACTCGCCTTGAGAAAACTCGGATGCTAACCAAAACAGTGACACTAAGGTACCCTCTTTTTTTTTTTTTTTTTTTTTTTTTTTACAAATACTGTCACAACAAGAAAAAGAGTGTATAATTATTTATACTGTAGCAACGAGAACTGAGGCTTAGAGCTAATAGAATGAATGATAATGGTTAGAAAGAACTTGCCCATCAGTTAGACAATCCTTTCACCATGAAACTAAGATGTAGAAGACACTTTAGAAGGATCTTCCATGAGCAATGTAATAAAATATTCATGGGGTACCTCTACATCCAGTATGTAACTAGGATACTGTTTCATGGAGATGCCATTACAGAAATATGATATTAAAATATGAACATCTGGTAATCAAATGCATGTTGGTGTAATACTTATGTGTGAAACATGATTTATTCCCAAGGGAGGGTATTAATTCTAAACACAGGGCTTCCGGATATTCAGGAAGACAAAAATATGAAAGAGACGGAGAGAAAGTAGTGCTGTGTGTATCAGGAGAAAAATCAGGGTTGAATAATTGCTATAGTGAGCCTTAGAAAAATACAATGAATTAATCTGGGATTAAGCTACTAGGTAGGAAAGAGAATAAGGACAGCACTAGGGAGCTTCTATAGACCTCTAGGGCAAGAAGAAACATGAGAATAAAATTTTCTTTAAAGATGAGGTGAGAGAAAGAAGGTAAAAAAGCAACAACACAATACTAAAAGAATTGGTAATTCTAACCTTCTAATTTTCAAAAACCACCTCAGAGACTCAAAGGAAGAGAAATATGGGAATGAAGATGTAGTGAATGATAGCTTTTTTTTTAATTAGAGACTCAAAGACACGAATGCAAAGACTCTATTGTAAAACATATTTGTTTAGCATTAGCTAGTGACAAGAATAGCATTAATGCTTTTTAAAAATTGACATCATTTTGCAGAACAAGTTTAATATGAGGAGTTGACAGGCCTTCTGTATCTCAGTACAGAAATACATGGAATAAAACCTTCAGAAGTAAGCCAGTTCTACATGAATTTACACAGGCCAGCTGGAAAAAAATGGGAAAAAAAATGCTGAGGAATGGACATGAAAGACAAATTCTTTGTCTCTGTAAAATGGTGCAGCTCCATTAACTTTTTCATACAGTTCAAGGTAGGAAGGATCCATTAGATCATCTATTCTGACCCTGTATATCATAGGTCATTAAATTTCATTTTCGATTGTACTCGGCTCAGTAGTTTATTGTTAACACATTACAGAAAAACATCTAGTCTTGATTTGAAGGCAGAGGAATGGAGAAGCAAACAGTGCCCTTGGCTTTTTGCTCTGAAGGTTAAATACCTCTGCTGCAGTGAAATCGTGCCTTATTTCTCATTTGAATTTGTTTGGCTTCAGCTTCTAGTCTGGAGTTCTTATTACAAGAATTGCTATTTTAAGTAGTCTTTTAACTCTTAGTATATTTTTTATTGTTGATCTACAAGATCATAAGCATGTCACTTCCCTTTCTTTGGGAAACCACACAGAACAAGTTTGGTTTTTTTTTGGTAATGCCTCCCTATAAGGCTTTTTCTCCTACTTTAATAAATTTTCCCTTTATTTCCCTTCCCATTATTCACATTCAAAACCTACAGTTTTTGTCCTGTTCAAGGTAAAGTTACCTCTTTATCCCAACTCCTTCACCCTTTGTGTATACTTTACAGTAATTATTTTGACAGAGCATCACATTGAATTCCAGCTTGATCTTCACGTCTGCTGTGTCTTTAAAGGCACCAAAGTTCAGAGTTTTAAGTGGTCTATGTTTCCTATAAAAGTAATATATAAAGATACATTCCTTTAGAGGCAGAACAGTATTTTAGATGAGTTACCTCCGTTTATCTCATTAAGAGGACAGAGTGACCGAACTCCTTACTTGGAAACTTTTCGGTATTAATAAAACATTGTAGAACTGAAGATGCATACAAAGGCACTTCACCTCCTTACAATGTGCCTGGAATTCTGTCATCTTTCCTGGTAATTTTTACATTCAGTAAGGTGAAAGCAAATCCTCCTAAACTCTTGTTACCTGTTTGTCCTCTGATACAGAATTGTCTGTATATTCTTGGAAGCAGGTCTGTAGTATTTGGTGAGGAATTCAACAAAAATTACGAACACTTTGTTAACTTCCTCCGTCTTGTCTATCTGTCATTGTTCCTTTCTCACTGGTACTAGTAATGAAATTTTCACACAATCCTTTACTTATCTTTATACGCATGCTTATTTCTTACTTCCAAACCATTTGCACAACCAAGCCCTCACACTTCAGCCAAAGCACTAATGTTTCTTCAGTGCTTAATATAAAATATTGCAGTTCATCAATGCACAGTCTACAACAAAAATTGGTGTTCCATAAGCAGAACTTGTAGAGCATCATTTATTTCTACTGATGACTTTCCATAACTCACTTCCAGATCTGTTTTGCTCCATCACTCATGAGTTATGAGGACACCTATAACTCATGGAAATAAATGATATATCATGAGTTATCATTCTGTGAAATATTGTGTTACCGTACTTAAATTGGATCATTTGGATTTTTTTCCTCAGAAGAGGATATAAATTTGTTTATGACATATCAACACATTAAATTCTTGCAGACTATGTTAAAGTAACAATGAGGCATATCCATTCATATCTATTTCTATCACCCAGCATGACTATATATACAAATATTCAACTGTGTTTTTACAATGTTGAACTCCAAAACAATGTGCATCAAAAAATCTCTTATTGGAGTGGAAAAAATTGCTACCTTAAGCATTTTCCCCGAATGATCTTCCCTTTAGAACAGAATAGAAAAGAACAGTATAGTGCAGTGTAACGTAGTGTAGCATAGCATAGTATAGTTCAGTTGGAAGGGATTTTCAAAGGTCTAGTCTGACCACTTGATCTTTTCAGAGCTAACCAAGAGTTAAGGCATATATTGATGAGGGTGTTGGCCAAATGCCTTTTGGACATTCTTCTTACATTCTGGTTGCATCATCTAGAATATTTTCCTCCTTCTCTTTGGCACTCAAATAAGTGGTGCTGGGAAATGAATAAAGGAAAAGTCACTGCATTTTACGATTCCTCCTCCCACTCTCTTCTCTCTCTCCCTCTTGTCATGAGTGATCAGAATCTGTTTATTTACTTACTAGAGACATTATTAAATGCACCAAACACTATTAGGTTGTCATCTCATAAACTAAGTAACATGGCACTTAAATGCCCTGCAACCAGCCTTTGGTCCTGCCCAGGCAAAACCTGTGTTTTCCAATAAATTATTTACAGTAATGAGACGAGAAGGCTAAGCTCAAGATGTTGAACTTGATTGTCCTTACTGACATGGGTCACTGTCTGGTGTCTCATAATTCAGTTCAAACATTTGGATGACCAGAATTTCAGAGTGCCAATACAACAGGAAGACTGATGAAAGTAGGTGTATTTAAGCACTGGGCCTGTCTGGTGGGTATTACTTTTTTCCCATTGCAGGATCCCAATTCCACAGTAAACCCACATTCCACAAGCGGTGCAGAGCAATGTAGGTAGCAGGAAAATAATCTGTCTCAGAGTTTTGAAAACTTATTTAGTGATGATTGACCTCCAAACACCCAAAACTCTGTCAAACTCTACGTGCTTTATGTCAGCTGATGTGACAGTGAAGGGAAAATATGATGTTGCTGAGGTGGCTTCTGTCCAAACCAGATCACACAAATACAGTTTCGTGAGGAATAGTGTCTGGAAATTTCTCCAGTGAAGACGAGAGAAAGGAGTTGCACCTTTCTTATTAAAAGCCCCTTTATTTCATAAGGCAGTATATTTGCCTAAGTGTTTAGGCAAACTACTAGATAAAACAAGAATAAGAATAAAAACTAAAATTGCAGATAATTATAAAATGAACTTATTCTCAAATATACAAATGAATTGAAAATCTTAATGATATATTTCTTAAAATGGTTATCAAATTAAGTATGTTTATTACACTTGATATTGCACTAATTTACATAAACTTGCTCATTCTAATGAAGTGACATAATTAGTTTTTAAATGCTTTACAAATATTAAGTATTTAAAGATTGTTTTTTCGAAGACTGTCATTAATGGCACAGAGCAGCATTACATAGTGCTAAAGCTCTCACCTTAATTTTTTGTAATTGATTACACAGTAGATTTTTGAAGAGTGCTTAGGCATTGTTGATTTCTTTCCATTGGAGAAAAGCACAATATCAAAAACAGCAAAACTGATGACTGACAATTTACACATGGCTAGCCAAGATCTGTTAGATGTAAACCATGACTTCTGGCCAATTTTCCAGGTTTTTTTCATATATAAATTTATTGATTAGCATTGTCTAGCACAGTGAGCTAACTGAAGAATTCTGAAGGCAAAGTATTAAATTGGCAAAATAGAAAAGTGTCATTTTTATAGTGTTAGTATTCTTCCTCTTGAGAGAGGAATCGGGAATAATAGGCTTCTGTGTTTCAACAAAGAATGCAGCTCTGGACAGAGTAGAGGTTTTTACTCATGGGAGAAAAATCTATTTTTGCTATGTATGTTTGCAGGCAGATTTAATTCCACATACCAGTTCAGTGTAAACAGAAAATAAATCATGCTTACAAGAAGAACTAGAGGAAGAGCATTTTTAGGTAATGTTTCTGCTGGTGTGCTGGGGTTTCCACTGCCTATTTACCTGTTTGAGGTTTCTGGGTGACCGCGGTATAGAGATGACTGTGCAGGTGATACCACACTTCAGTGATGCCTTGTTAGCTAATCAAAGTTGTGTGGGCTGTTTCATAACCTGCATAAATAGTAAACAAAAGAATTCACTCATTACCCTTTCCTTCCTCTTCTTTTCTTCCCCATTTGAACAGTAAAATGTCTGATCTATGGTTCACGTACATTTTGAGGCTGTCATCATAGAAAAGATAAAATTTCATGACAATCAGAAGAAAGCCACAAGCTTCTTTTTATATACTGGAAAACATGTATTTTATTCTTATGATTTGGGTCAGATGTCACCTACATCTTTCCAGGTAATTAGCAATGAGATGTAGCATTGAAAAAATAAGTAGGTAGGAAGTATTTCAGAACATGCCTCTAAGGGATAGCAATAATTTAATAAGGGATAACTAGCATAGTACAGCATAGGGAAAATGCTACTCATCTAACTGGGGATATTATAGTGGAACTTAGAGATTTTAACAGCAGACGAAATTACTTATTTATATTTTTGGAAAGCCTTTGATGAAGTTCCTAATGACAGATTTCTATTAACTATAGAGTTCTAGAGTTGGATAATGACAATCAGTCAGAAATTAATTAAAACATACTAAAACACCCAGTGATCTACCTCACTGGACAGACTTCTCATTCCAGTAAGGTCAAGCTTCAATACTTTTTTTTTTTTTTTTTAAGCAAAGGTGTACTAGCAGAGGAAGGGTTTTTTCCTCACTTAAATTCTTAAATTTAGTCATATTTAAAACAGGCTAACTGAGCTTGTTGCCTAGGATTCCTCTGTAGGTATCTAAGACAGAAGGCGTGAACCTTCTGGCAGCTCTCTCTCTAGTGATTACCATAAAAGTCTTGATGATTAGCACAGCGACAAATAACTTTTAGGTGGCTGAATTAACTCAAATGATGAATCCAGGCTTGCAAACCCTTTATCTGATGAATAGTTCTCGGTTATCCAGCAGTCACTGAGACAAATGCGTATCAGTAATTAATAAAATCAGGAATCAATAGGAATAGCTGTTTGTATAAGCATCTGTGACCTTCGAAGTGGGGCATGCATGTGACACAGCAGTGCAAACTAATCTGTGTACAGCAAGACATAATTGAATTGAGGTGAAAGTACAGTACACTGTACATTTAACAAAGTAGAGCATATACCATTAATACCCAGCTACATCTGAGTTTAAAGGAGAGGAGTGCACCCCCTCTTCTAACACAGAAGTATATTTGCTTTCAAGGAATTTGTTCTTCTAGGAAGAAAATGTGCAACCTGTAGACTGGAGTAATCTAATTACAGAAAATTCAAAGCTGTCACTTTCCTTCTGAAGAAACAAAGATTGTCCTTGGAATAAACAAATTAATTGTATCACAGTACTAAGATACATTGCGGTGTTTTCAGTAGGGACTTTCAATAAGCATAAGGAAACACAGAAGAAAAATTGGGCCAGGGTGTACTTAGTGCTTTACAGATCACCCTGAGCGCAGTTTAAATAAACAAATTCTAATTCTAGAACATTTCACCTTGAATGTTTTTACCAATTTTTTGACCAATTTTAAATTTAAATTTAAAAAAAAAATCTAGAAAAAAATACATACTCTTCCAAAAATCTGAATTCATTATAGAAAACATTAACATGACTACTACCTGTGAGCTGCACAAATTACTCATTTTCACTGCAGGCAGAGAAACGGATGTACAGGATTCTTTATGCAAAAGTGAGTGAAAATTTGTGGGTGAAAATTAAGGATGGGACCAATAAAAGGCAGCTGGTGGTCAGGGTCTACTACAGGCTATCTAATCAAGGGGAGCCTGTTGATGAGGCCTTCTTGCTTCAG
>VXAV01003796.1:113632-135340 GCA_013399715.1 Alectura lathami | reverse complement strand
GAGGGAAACTATTTTAGTGTTCTCTGAAGGCTTGTGCGTAACCTAGGGAGAAAGGGTTAAGTCAGAGCTGCATTATCTCCTGTTCTTGTACCTTGTGACCTTTGAGCTCACCTTGCACTGCTGACATTGCTGGTGCGCCAGGTGGGTTTGAGCCTAGGGCCGAAGAGACCCCTTCTTGCTGCATATCATCTTCCCACCCAATGCTGTGACTGTGTCTGGTGTGACAGACAAGTTGGATCCTCTTAAGGAAGAGGAATGCTAGCAGGAGTGACATGATTTTCCAAAGTAAGATAGGGGACTTGCAGTTACTGAATTCAGTTTCAGTCAGGGCTCGCTCTTTGTTCTTCCCCCTTCAGCTTCAAGCAGAGCACCTTCTAGGCAAAGGTGTTCCTGTAACAGTAAATGCTGCTCACATGCGGGCTTCCTACCGCTCTCTTCTGCATTTTTTCTCATCTTTAGATGAATTGTTCCATGAGCATGTGTCAGGCCTGTGCCAAGAACAACCCATCCTGTGTTTATGTGTTTATCCGTACTGTTTTCCTTTTGATTTTTGGTTTTTTTTTTTCCTCTTCACAGTGGGTTCCGGTCACAAATTGTAACGTAAGTGAAGTATTTATTAGTGGGTGATGCAGGATCTCTAATCCATTAACAAGTTACTAATTTACTGTGATGTAGCAGCTTTGAGGCTAGAGCTGAACTAACCTAACTTTTTAACTCTTTAATTGCCACCCAGACAAGGTGGTAAGGAATCTTGCACTTGGTAATGAATGACCCAAAAAGGATTTGATTTGTTCCCCAGATGCAAAATAAAGATTTTAGTGGCTTCTTTGGTTGTGCTGTGAAACAAAAAAGAGAAAGCTTGCGTCCCTGCCACACTACAGTACAGACCTCAGTGCAGCACTTTCAGGAGCATAGACAGGCAGGGACTGAGTTGGGCACCTTGCCCAAATAGTATCAAAGCAAAATGCTGACCAGGACGTGTTGCTGTGGTGTCATGCCCAGCAAAGTGCCCTGAGGCGCATGTGGTGCTGAAGGACACGTGTACAAGTGCTGTGGTTGAGGTACAGCTAGCTGGGGTTGTGATAGCTGGAGTCATACCAATGGTACCAGCAAAGCTGGGAGTGAGCTGCAGGATTCTCTTTTTCCCCAGTGTGCTGCAGTGCTCAGATTGAGGGCCTCTTAAAGGTATCTTGTTTATGAAAGTGTTGGCTATCCTGCACTTCCTGACAGCTTAATCCCTGCAAGCTGTGTCATCTTTTGGGCAATGGTTCCTTCTTACTGCATCTGAACGCTTCCAACCCATGCTTCCACTCTTAGCTGATATTTGCAGCTAATACTTACTTGATAGCAGTGGAAAGCAAGCACCAAGAGATTCTCAGAAGCTCTCTGGAACATCTGCTCCTTTGTGTGTTGTCATCTTCCACTCCCCCAGACTAGCTTTTGCAGCTGAGGAATGATGTCCCTCTTCCAGCCGTGCAGGCATGAGATCTCTGGGAAGCCATGGTAATGACGATGCTGCAGGAAATTAGGGTGCTAGCTTCCTCTTGCACCTCAGAGGAGACTTCATTTTTAAAATGTTTATTTCAAAGGTCCCGTGTAACGCTTACCAGGTTAGTGGCTTCCTTAAATGTGTTTTCCTGCAGCGTGACAGACTTGTAGTTTTCCCACTGGCTTGGTGTGTGGAGAAGCCCAAGCAGGGACACCTCAAGGGACGCCTCACGTGCCGTGTTGGAGGGCCTTGAGGAAAGGTGACGAGTCTGGACGCAGTTCAGTGGCTTGCCAGCAGCGGGGCTGATTCTGCTCCAGTGCTGGAATACCTGTTTTGAAGCCAGCCTTGGTCCCCAGCTGGCATGTGTGTATCCCAGCAGGAGCACTGAGGCAGCTGGGCAGAACTCCTTCAGCGAAAGCCTTGCGTGGAGGAGATGTGCAGAGGACGTTTGTTATACTCTGCTTCATCCCCACCTCTTTGTGTGGTTCTGCCAGGGAGGGGGTAATGCCTTGGTTTGCTTGAGCACGGAGTGATTCATGGTACCAGATATTTAGCTCAAGGCCCCCTAAACTTGCCATGTGTGGAATCTTTCTAGGAGCAGAAGGCTCGTAATCAGCCATAGCTTCTTTCTTCTTAATGCTCACTGACACAAGTCTGGCTTCTGAGCTCCACCTTCCGTCTCTTGGGGATAGTCTTGAGGCTGTTGCCTTGCTGTGCTCTGCTGTGCCACTGGGTTGCTCAGGCTTGGTATGGTGGTTTTGTGTTTATTGTTTTTTTTTTTTTTTTGCTCTGCCTGCAGGAAGTGTGCTCTAAGTGGCCTCCCCAGGACCTGCAAGCACCGCATCATGCTGGGGGATTCTGGGAATTACTACTACATTTCACCATCCTGCAGGGCCAGGGTGAGTCTTCCACCTTCCCAGGGTGCCTCAGCCCTCCAGAATTGTTCCAGGCCCTGAGATGGAGGCTTTTGGGTCAGCCCCCAGACTGACAGAGACCAATGGGACTTGAGTTTGTTCTCAGGGTGGCTCATGATGGCTGGAGATCTCCAGGCCTGTCTCAGGCGCTGGTGCTCTGGGTTATGCTCCTTCAGGCAACCCATTTGCAGTGTGTTTGCTTCCATGGTTTGATTCATTACAGGAATTTGATTTGTATTTATTTATTTGTCATTTTCCTTTACAAAACACTGTGACTTTTTGCTCTTTAAATGCTGGATCGTGGACTTTGCTGCCACATGAAGTAGTGACCGCTTCTGCCTCACGCTGTGTGTTGTGGGTAGTGCAGTATCCTGGTGTGGTATTGCAGATACCCAGAACTTGGATATTTTTAACAGCTTTCTTCCTATCTCTTTGTATCTGGTGATACGTGGTACCATCTCTCAGGTGCTGAACACCAAGAGCATTCCTGCTGGGTGCAGTGGCAGGCCCCTAACAGGCAGAACAGTTCTGCAGCTGACTCCTTTTTCCCTTCTCTCTTCCTCAGATCACAGCGGTGTGCAACTTTTTCACATACATCCGCTATATCCAGCAGGGCTTGGTGAGGCAGGACGGTAAGGGGATAGCACCCGGGTGCAGCGGGGGCCTTTGGTGGGCCACTGGGAGGAATTCTGGGGGCTCGTACAGCATGGCAGGAGTGGGGCCAGCTTGGGATACCCTGAACTCACTGGATGGTTGGGAAGCAGTTACATGGCAAAGGAGAGGCATGAGCAAGAGGGACAGGTGCACCCATTCCTTGCTCCTCAGCTTCCCCAAGAGCTGTACCGGGGTAGAGCTGGTAAGGGGGAGACCTGCTGGGCCAGTCCTGCTGGACTCTCCAGCACGTCTGCTTCCCTCAGTTTAGGGATGAGCCTTCTTGGGCTGCATTGAAGGCATAGTATAACCTGAGGTGGTGTCTAGCTCTGCCTTGCTTACTGATTTTTTTTCTCCTTTTTTTTTTTTTTTTTCCTTCCCCACCCCTTTTTTGCTTTGCAGTGGAGCTGATGTACTGGGAGGTTATGCGACTCCGGAGGGAGATGTCTCTGGCCAAACTTGGGTTTTATCCCAGTGAGATGTAAGCAGAGGCCTGAGCATGGAAGGAAACTGCTCCTGTGTGAATGACTTGTCAAATGCAGTCTGCCAAACAGATGAGTGCAGTGCCTCTCCAGCAGTGGCCTTGCTCCCTCCCTATGCCTGATGCTGATCATGGAGCAAAAAGCACAAGTTTTACCTTCAGCTGTCCCACTTCTCCAACTGTGACTGGAATGCAGCTGCCAAGCTACCCCCTGAGAGCTGGGCTGGTCCTGGCTGCTCTGGGGTGGCTGTCTACGACTGTCCTCTGTGGAGATATGCAGTGTATAGCCATTATTTTTAAACTTCAGTTTTTATATGCAGTCTGCTTTGGCATAGTCTGAGGCCTGCCCTGTGCTAGGCAGGAGTCCTGCGCTCCCTTCTTTCTAAGCAAGTCTTTCAGGGCAGATGCTGGCAATCTGTCTGTCTGTTCCACTCATTCTTTGGGGTGGAGGGTACTGTTGCCTAGACATGCACATAGGCCCTGCTGGCAACTTGCTCCTCGAATGGCCCTGTAAATGCCAGCAGCACAAAATAATCGTATGGAGAGCCATGAACTGCCTGTTTCCAAGCACTTCCATCTCCTTTTAAAGAAGCCTGCAAGAGAAACTTTCTTCCATCTGAGTCACAAGAGGGTTTTGTTTCTGTTTTTAGCTTGGGATTTGGCACTGGGTGCTTGTAGTCCAGGCTGGGGGAACAACCAGAGCTGAGGCCAGAGCTGTGCACCTTGGGACCTTTGGGAGAAGAGAACAAGTAGGGAAACTGCATAACTTGCAGCTGGCAGCAGCTTGGCTGCACTCAGTGCAGGATGTTTTCTCCTGGCCTTGAGAACCTGCTGTTGCTGCCACAGGCAGATGCAGACCTTGGCAGATGTTACCATGTGGCAATTCTTGGTGCAGAAGTCCCCCTCAGTGCTGGGGCAGTCTCCCTCACCCACAAACAAATGCCTTTGATTTGTTCCTACTCTGAGGGTCCCTTTGGGCACTGTTGTTCACCGTTTAGGCAGAAGCCATGGTCCCAGGCCAGGTTCTTTGTGTCCAGAAGGAGCACGACCAGGCTGGGCGCAGCCTTGAGGCCCAGAGATTTCTCCTCTGGTGTAGCACCAGACCTGGCGGTGCATGTCCGTTCAGGAAACCCAGCATATCTCAGGCTAACATCCCCAGCGAGTAAACTTGAGATGCCTTTTGCACATACATGTGAGGGATGTGGCTGTATGCTTCAGAATGTGCTGGGAAGGATATCACTACAGCTTTTGGGAAGTGGAGGCCATCTGCAGCTTGTCCCTACAGAACTGTGTTAACACAGCAGCGTTGTAGCCAGTGTAGCCCTTTTTTCAGTCCTGCCACCCCAGGGCTTTCATCTCACCCAGCGTTTCTGCACGATGGCATGTTGCTCTCTCTGCTGTCGTCATAACTCCTGTATTAGCACCTTGGTGCCAAGTACCAGATCACTGTCCTCAGCTCCATAAGGTTTCGTCCTCTCCTTGGAGATGCTGCAGTAGGAAATTTGTATCTTTGCTGTGGGGAAATGGAGCTGCTGTGGTTTTGTCCAGGGGAAGGAAGAATAGGCTGAGGAAGACAAGCTTTGGTTTGAAACCTAAGACAAGGGGAGCTTCACAGCAGCTCTGAGAAAGCCTTGCTGTGGAAGACCCTGATGACCACAGGCTTTCCTGTCATTGGATACGAGCACGCTTTATGCCTCCAAGTTGCTCCTCGGGGGCCGCCTCTCCTTACAGCTGTACTGCACCCATGGCATTGTTTGCGGGGGGTTGGTAGCTGTATGAAACCTGAGGCATCATCATCCCCACAGCTGGGAGAACACATTCCTGGAAAGACACACTAGCTCTGAGTCCACCTCCACCAGCTCAGACAGGGCTGACCTGCAGGTCCCAGTTGTTTCCACCCCAGTTCTGGTTTTACCCCCCACTGCTGAGTGCCTCTGGCTTGGGCTGGTCGCCCATGCTGGATGAGTGCATGCAGCAGCTACTCTTCACTGAAGGAATGTGTTTCAGATGTGGAGTAAAAGCCTCGAAAATACATCTTTGGGTAAGAATCTGGCTGGGTCTTGCAGTAGTGATAAATCTGCATCTCTTTTACTGGCATCTGCAGACCTGTGGCAATTCAATGTCAACTTTTGCAATGGTGAAAATAGAAATATCTTTCCCCCAGCTGCTGATTTCGGGTCAGTCCTATCCCTGTTGGTTTCTCCTTGTATCTATTCTCCCTCACCTTTTGATCTCAAGGTATCATCCTGTGCCATTAGCTGCTACATTGCACAAGAGTTGTGGCTACATTACAGCAGTGGGGATGATATGATCTCTGGGTAGGAGATGGTCTGTGAGATTTCTTTTCCTCCCCAGTGTCATTCTGTAAAGCACTTTGAGATAAGAGGAATTAGAGAAATGTATAAGGTTGTCTTGCATTTAAAACAAAGCATAGAAAACAAATTGAAAATTAATAAGTCACTCCGGTAACAGCAGGATAGTTGCACCCTGCTCTTTAATAAAGGACAAATAAACGTTTGCTATTAACCTCCTTAAAGGCCTGGTTGCAGTTCTAGGTTGGTTGAGGGGTGTGCATGCCTGTGTGCGCGTGTGCTCAGTAGCCAAAAGTAAAATCAAGCTGGGCTGGCTCATGGCTGAGTAGTTACCCTAGGATGTTAGGTTGGAGTCTTGTGGGATGGTGTTGAGCGATTAGGTGAAATCAAAAGCCTTTTAAAATTGGCAATTTACAACTTTCTGGTCTGATGAGCGGGAGACTGGAGCAGCAAAATATTTTTTTCTGAGCTGATGCAGAAATAACTCGTGTTCTCCCTATGGACTTCTCAGTTTCCTCCCCCTGCTGAGCTGTGATTAATGCAGCTGAGATGACTTGGCATCCTGGGATGCTTGGCCAGAACACCAAATGCAGTTGTGTCCTCACTGGACTCCAGGCTGCCCAGCTTCTGGGATTGATTAATTCTATGAAGAGAGGCTGAGAGAGCTGGGGTTGTTCAGTCCAGGGAAGAGAGGGCTCTGGGGAGACCTGATAGTGGCCTTCCCCTGCCTAAAGGGGACTGCAGGAAAGCTGGGGAGAGACCTGTATCAGAGATAAAGATAGTAAAAGTAGTGTAGTGGTAGGACAAGGGGTAATAGTTTTAGGTTAGATGTTGGGAGGAAATCCTTTACTCAGAGGGCAGTGAGGCCCTGGCCCAGGCTGCCCAGAGGAGCTGTGGGTGCCCCATCCCTGGAGGTGTTCAAGGCCCGGCTGGGTGGGCCCTGTGCAGCCTGGAACGGGGTGGGCTTTAAGGTCTCTTCTGACTCAAACTGTTTGGTGATTTGATGAAATCGCTTGGAAGGAGACACCACTCAGACTTGGGAACATCAAGCAGGCTCTGCTCTGGTCAAGCCTGAGCCCACTCTTTGCCCCCTCTTCTAGGCTATGAGAGAGCATTCGGGTTCCAGCAGAGCTGAGGACGGCCCTGCTGGCTTTTCCTCCCACCTTTGTACTGCTTGTGGGTCTGACCCATGAGTAATGGTCTCCTGAAGATTATTTGTCGGGACTGTACTTCTGCGTTCCCTTGTGCAGGAGGTCTAGGACTTTGCATACAAAGGCAGGAGCTGCAGAGTGAGCTGCAGCAGCACTGTCGTTTTAGATAGTTCCTCAGGCGTTTAGTTGCAACTTGATTTGAAAAAGGCTATCTCTTCTCATCAGAAGTTAAATACAGCTCCTGCAAGCTCTTCCTTGTCCGTTATAGCCTTCTGGAGAAGGAGGAGTGTGGCTAGGTCACCAGCATCTGTGGACACACACAGTCCATGTGCAACTCTGATACAGAAGAAGCAGGCACGAGTGATAGATGGCTGCTGTTGTGGTGTGACTGCCCTGCAGCAGCAGCTCCCAGGCTTTTCAGGCTGCTCTGGCTTCAGTAAAATCATTTGCTCCCTCTCCTCTTTAGCTGTGGAAGTTAACATATGGAAGATCTCTTGTACCATTGGTGATGGCAGCGGAGGGAGAAAAAGCAGAAGATCAAAGGGAAATGAAACAGAGACACAGCCAGAGCAGAGAACAGCATTAGACCTCGTGGTAGTGGTGCTTCTCCTGGGACCTGGGGCTGCTCTTGCAGTAAACTTGCACCAGGATGAGGAAGACTGGCCTCAGGCACCCCTGTGCCTCTGGATGAGGCAGGGTGAGCGCACCAAGCGTGGGGCAGTGAACACAAGGAACACACGTAGGCCCATGGGCTTTCTCTGGTTTGTGCTCGGTTTGAGACACTTGTGGGCGCTATGAGACCGTGAGAGGAACGTCACCCTGACGTTTCAGTTCTCCACGCTTCAAAGCCAGGAACAGCGCCCCGTGTCCTCCCTTATCCGGAGTGCCCTGGGACACAGTTAGTGAGGCCTCCAAATATCCCTGTCACCCTCTTCTCCTTCCGTTCTTGTGTAAATGGAGGCATTGCTTCCTTTCATGGGATGAGTGACTGGTCTGTCGCTGCTGCTCTCAGGATGCTCTCGTCTCTCCAGGGTAAGGTTAGCCCTGCCTGGACTCATGCCCGTTGGCACCTGATGGCCCCGAGGAGGGGGCTGCCACCCCTGACGTCTGGAGACCACGGGCAGGCTGCAGCGACGCTCACCCAGAGGCCCTGCGCCTTTTCTAAGATGTTAACGTTTGGAAGCGGTGCCCCCATTTTCCGGGACAAGTCATCTGGGCACAGAGGAGGGGACCAGCTTGTGCTGCCTGCCCATCCTGCTCGGCGCACGGCCGTGGAGCAGTTTCTGCAAGGGGAAGTTTTTCTCGCTTTGTTTTCCTCCGCCGTCTCGGTGTGCAGATCGCTGTAGCTGCCGGGCAGCCACAAGAGGGCACAGGCAGACCAGGCAGGCACTGTCCTCCATCCACCAGGATGGGAGGCCGGGAGATACGGTTGCTCGTGGGAATCCCCCCGGACTGCGTATCCTGTCCCTCACCCTGACTTCAAGGTTAGTCGGGGCTTGCAAAGGAGCATAAATCAGCCTGTGCTCCCGCAGTGGGTCAGGCTGACCCCACATGCATGATGCGAGATGAATGCTTCTGGGAACAAACAAATGAAACATTTTCTGTTTGTTTCAGATGCAGACCTGGAGAGGGGAGGGTGTAAGCAGATGGCCTCGAAACTGCTGAAAAACGTCCGCTGTTTCGAAGCTTTCATGATGACTAGTGACCTTCCTCTGTGATAAATATGCCAAAACAGTGAGGATAACTGCAGAATAGGCAGCCCTGTGTCAGCCGTGGGAAAATTCCAGTCGTGTTGGAAGTTTGGGGAGTGCAGCGCTGCCAGGAAGAACTCAGTATCCTGGCACAACTCTGAAGCTGCACGTGGTGCTGAGAGCTGGGGCTGGTCAGCTCTGCCAAGCCAGCACGTTCCTTATAGGAGCAGGCCGTGTGGTGCCACTGGTGCTGGAGGCCAAGAGGTCAGTTTTGCTATTTATCTCGTCAATATTTCCATGTTTGAGTGAGGGCTATGGGATTGGGGTGAAACGTTGGCTAAAGTTAAGCCTGTTAAGACAGATGGACTTTGTGCTGGCTTACAAAACATCTGCAGGACTGTCAGAAGCCAAAACAGGCTATCAGAGGGGAAGTCAGACAGCAGGATGCATTCCAGCCCTGCTTGCCCTGAGGCTCTAATGATACCCTTTGGATTTTGGTCGCCAGTGAAATGCTACGGCTGCACACCTATTACTTGTGGTCCAGCAAAAGGCTCAAGTGTGCTGTTGTGCTCTTTGTGGAGAGGTCAAACGCCAGGGCTCAGGAACAGAGAAGCCGCTTCTAGAAGGGCTCATATGAGCCATAGGGAATTGTGGTTCTGCAGTTCATGCAGAATGCCTTAAAATGGACCGTGGTAAAAGAGCTGCAAAGCCTGAGCACCTGGCAGCTTGGGTAAGCAGCTAAGGGTGCATCCTCTTCTCCTAAAAAAGATCAGCAGAAAGATAGGCGTGCAAGGAGACCAGCCCCTCTCTGCGTATCAGTGTATTCAGTGGGTCCCTCCCCTGATCGCAGGGGATGTGCACACAAAGGCGGTGTGGCAGAAGGCATTGAGGTGAAGAACAGGGAAAGCTTTAAAAAGGGTTTTTAATGGGCGGTGTCAGCAGACAGGCAGGGGAGGGAACTGGGACAGAGACCAAAGCAGGGAGGAGAAGCAAGCCTGAATGGCACGGACCCTTGCAGGGGGGAGATGTGCCGTGCAGGTGCTGTGATGGCATGTGGCAGAGGAGTTTGTGGGCACTCTGCAGGTTTTCCTCTGGCAGACATAGACATGAGAGCAGTACAAGGGCAGCTCTTTGTCCTTAATTGCCCTGGCTCGCTGTTCTAATTCTGCTCTGCTAATCAGCTTAGGGTCAGTTTAAGATGCATGATAACGGGCACGTATGTCAGTTACAGCTGAAAGATACCTTTGTCTTTCTGCACCCAAATGGTTTGTCCCTTGCCTTGATGACCTTCCAGATTGTCAGGCCACCTGCTGAATGCCAGCTGATAAAAGTGATAAGGAACGAGGCACTAACTGAACTTCCAGTCCAATTGATGACACTGCAGTGGGCACAGCAAATAACATTTCAGTGGGAATTGCAGCGGTGCCTGACGGTCCCAGCAGTGGATGACAGAAGTGCTTTTAGGCCGATTAAGTGTTGGGAGAGCCTAAAAGCCTGGCAGATATGGATTGCATTAAGTGAATGCTAGCTGAGGGGACATGAGGACCAAATCTCATTCATCTGGCACTGGAATCACGATGTGCCTGTGTCTGAGAGAAGGCCCCATGTTTAATGGCATGCTTAGGCCACCTTTCCAGCGCCCTGATCCTCTGAGCAGATCATTGCATATCCATGGACTCACGCCTTGAGAAGCTCCTGGACTTGGCTGTGTTTCAGTGTTGTGTAAGAAGGCCTCTGCGGCTGGTCCTCCACCCAAGTACGAGGAAGTGAGCAATGCAGGCAACCCAGGATCATGGAAACCAGATGGAGCTTCCCCTTCCCTCAGAGGTTTCCAGATAGACGGGGGTCTAGGGAGGAACTTTTGAAGCTGTTCTAGCAGGGTATGTGTGAACAGAGCAGAACCACATTTGCTGCTGCTGCTGTATTCAGTGCAGGCAGTCCTGTGTCAGTGCTTTGTTCCTATGATTTCACTTGTATGTTGGGCACATACATTTTGGGATCTGATAACATCACTGACTGACAGGATAAAACTTACCTCCTTTGCAGCAGGTGGGTCACTTGGACTTCAGATGTCACAGGGTCAGAGGAAATTTAGAAGGAACTCTGGAGGTAATGGAGTCCTACGTCCTGCTCATAGCTGGGCCGCGTTTGAGTTAGGTCAGGTCGGTCTGCACCTTATCCAACTGTGTTCTGAAAACCCAGAAGTAATTTTGCTGTTGTCAGCAGTAGTGTCAATAGCTTCTCTCCATTACGCTGATTTTAAAAGCCTGGCTTTGTACATTCAGAATTCACAAATGTCTGAAACCCTGCTACGGCAGCATGTTTGCTGCCACACTGTGACTTGCCCTCCTGTCTGTCTTGGCAACAAGTTTTATAGACAGAGTTTGGAGAAACACATCTGTGAGAGCCTAAAACTTAGGTATATTTACAAAACATTTCAGTAGAGCCCTTAGAAGTTGTCCTGACTTCTGTTTAGAGTGGTTACAGAAACATCATGGAAAGGAAATTGCTTCTTAGTCTCTCTTCCCCTTTTTTTTGTGTGATTCAGTTTCATATCACAGAGTAGATTGTCTTTGCTTCTTAGTTATGGGTTTTCAGTTACGCAGCCAAAAATTATAATGGGCTGGAGAAAAGAAAAGCCTACAATTTCTTTTGATTTTTTTGCCCCCTTTTTCGTGGGCCAAAATCAACAGCAGTGAGCGCTGTAAGGCATCACTGAAAATTGTGGCTTCTTTGTGGCAAGACATGTAAAACAAACATCACCACCTCACCCCAAAAAAGAAACAAACAAAAAACTTCGAACTAAAACAAACAACAACAACAAACAAAACCAACACCAACAAACAAAACCACCCAACCAAAAAAAAACCCAACCCAAACAAACAAACTAAAAAACCCAAACCCAAGCCCATTCCAGCTTAAACAGACAGCACAAATGAGGATATGACATTTAAACAGGGAACTGGAGAAACAAAACACGGGGGAGAATAGGTGACTTGTCCAAGATCAAAGGCAGAATTTCATGCTGGAGCATTTGAGCGCAGACATTTTGCTTTCAGGCAAATTGTTGATTTTCGCAGGGCTGTGAAAGGGGTAATGATGCTGGAATGCAAAAGAAACGCTATAGTTTAAAGTCATCCTGATGACTTCAAAACCCTCTAGCAGTGTTCTGCTACATTTCAGTTACACATATTTGCCAAATAAAATGTTTTTTTTTAAGGATTTTGTGAGCTTCATCATGATCAGGATACAAGGATAAGCAAGCGATCGGAGCCACTATTGGCAGCTGCACCTCCATTTACGTTCACGCTCCCCCCCCTCCCCAGGAGCGCTGGTGCAGACTGGGCTATGCTGCCTGTGTCCATTTGGGGTCAAGAGTATGGCCCTGAGGTCTGCTGACCTGGAGTTGCATCTAGGACCTGGCCATTCTGCACAGCTCCCTGCTGAGGAACCAACGGTGTCCTCTACAGATTCAGAAACCAAATTATCAGGGAGAGATGTAAGCAGGGATATTTTTTTTAATACAGCTTTTCTTGACTGATTCTAATGGTTATATCACCAGTTTAATTACTTTCTTAAGCATGTTCTTGTGGTCTCAGCTTACATCTCCGTGGGCAGTGACTTCCAAAATCACTCACAAATCTCTTCCTCAGAGGCGATATGCTTTCCTGATCCAGGATGTTTTTTAGCACAGAAGAGGACTGACGTGATTTCATAGGCTGCAATATGGACTTCTGCCGAGAGCGCAGTGAAATGGCTCAGAAAAGGGCTCCCACGAAGATTTCCAGTGAAGCAGGTTGATTTGGGCCAGACCCGAAGGCTGTAAAGCATCCCTTGTACTTAGAGCCATGCACAGAGGCTCTGGCTGTGTGCTCTTTACTATGACAGCAGGACAAAGTCACAGAAGAGGCAGTGCAGCGTGGTTTTGCATAAGATGGATCACTGCTCAACTCAACAGAGCGCAGATCTGAGCGCAAGATGACTGAAGTCGATTAAATTAACCAGACGAGCAAACCAGCTACACCCATTGCAGCTAGGATGTGTGCAACCACAAGCAATTACTGTGATTAACCTTCTCACTGGCGTACAAATTCAGCACCTGGCCGTAAGGTACGCAGCTGTCTGCTCTAAGGACAATGCTTCAGGCAAGAGTTGTGCTTCGAAGTGAGGATCGTTTTTATTTGCCTTTTTCCCAGTCGTTTCCTAGAATACTTGGATTTCTGTTTAGCCTTCCTTTTTTGGCTTGACCTGAGTAGCCTGTGTTTGGCAGGACAAGGAGCAATGGGCAAAAACTGGAACACCACAAGTTCCGTGCAAATTTAAGGAAAAACTTCTTTACTGTGAGGGTGTTGGGGCACTGGCACAGGCTGCCCAGAGAGGCTGTAGGGTCTCCTTCACTGGAAATATTCAAGACCTGAAAAAAGTTGGATAATGTTATGGTTCGATTTCACGTTTTTGTGTACACACAGCACTTGTTACTGTAAAAGCCAATTTATCAGAGCCATAATCACCAGACTCACACCAGGACACCACAAAAAATACTTCACTTTCCACGAGTTGCCCTGCACATCATTGAGCAGGACCCCAGATACGAGGATTTTTCTGCATTTCACCTCGCTGGTCACAGCAGGGTGTTAGTCTGTTTTTCTGGAGAGCATTTCAGTAGTTGTTTCCCTTGGGTTAGGCTTGCCAACAGGTTTTCACCTTTGTTCCCATTTCCAGTAGTTTCCTTTGCTGTTCAACTCTGTGATATTTCTGGCACTGTTTCTTAGCAGAGAGTACAACATTCCCTTCTCTAAGGAACCAGAATGACTTCNCAAAAAAAAAAAAAAAAAAAAAAAAAAAAAAGCATGGTCTCATAATGCACTGTTCAGAAATTTGCTTGTTAATGTAACTGATATGCCATAGTAGCGGCTGGAATCGCGCTATTGTCATTTTACATGATCTTTATAGGAAAAAGAGAATTAAACAGTAAATATTTTGAAGCTATTCTTCTATATCTTTACTGGACTAGCATCCCTAAAATTTTCCTATAAACCCACACAGAAGCTGGTGTCTGCTGTCTTTATTTGGGATTACAGCAGACTGTTTTCAAAAAAACTTTTTATGTGACTCAGACTCTCAGCTTGAATGCACTGCTGTTGCTCAAAGGAACAAAGTGAATTCGGACAGTTCATGAATCAGTCTGTAAGCCATGCAGAAAGATTGCTTTGTGGAAGAGATAAATAATCGACGCTGCAATCTCAGTAGTGCATTCATGTTCCAATTCAGTAGATTTCTTACTCTGAAATGGGAAAAAAATGAGGCCATCCTGTAGCTCGTATTGGTGTGATTGTTCTCGTGTTGTTCCTGGTCAGTGTCTGTCCACACCCACCTTAATTCTGTTAGCAAGCGGAATGTGCGAATATTGACTTCTGTGCACAAACAGGAACTTTTTGAACCGTCTCCTCCTCCCTGTGTCATTCATCTGTGTGGTAATGGTTTCGCTTCATCAGGATGCTGAGCAGCACGCCCCAACTCCATGCTCTCTGAAAGACTTCTTCCCACCTTTCCGAACAAATTTGAATGCCTTACGCTTTTCCTTTTCCCATTCTCTTCCCTTGTAGGTGCTTGAGGGGGGTTACTTATTTAGTCAGAACTCTGCAAGATGTTGCTTGTGTCTTGCTGGAACATCCTGGCTAAGGCTCTGCCCGAGATGACGGCTGCCTCCAGCTGAATCACAGATTCCTGTGGTGTCCTGTGGTGCTCCTGAAAACACATGCTTGCAGTGAAAATGGCTTCAGATTGTTAAACAACACATATGTCTCGGAATCACAGGGGATTGTAATGTCTTGAAGAAGAGAAATAGCACCCGCACTCTCAGGCCTTGGTAGGGGAGGTTTCCTGGGTGGTGGAATTATTGTACAGAGTTTTTTACCACCGCTATCGTACATAAAGGAAAACCACGTTACGTTAAACAGCTCTGTCTGTGACAGTTCTCGGCTTACCGTGGGCGAATGATTCACTTTCCAGCTTGCTTTTGAATTCTGGAATTCTGTATTTTTCCATTAATATTTTTCATAGTAGAATTTTCAAACAGATGATGATTCTCTGTCTGGAAACGTGGATGAAATGCCTTCCAAGCTAGCAACTTTACCTGCACCCTAGTGTGTGGAAACTGCAAGGCAGCCAGTGGAGGGGCACAGTAGGAATAAGCTCCACTATGGAAATATTTCTGCAGTATAGTTGAGGATTTGTGACGGATTTTTCAAGCAGACCAGTAAAACATATAATTCATGATAATATGATCTAACCCCAGCACAAATATTGAATCCGAACAAAATGTGAAAATCTGTTTTTCAGATTTTTCCAATTCCAAGGAGGGAGCTGTATGACGATGCACATTATTGCACCATCTGGGTAAAAGCTGTGTGTTTGAGCACCGTTGGCATGTTTCTTGTCATCCTGATGCCACATACTAGGCACAGTGTGAATTGCACACTGTTTTCTGAGACATCTGGAATTGGGCCTTTGCAGAATAGGTAAAAAAAAGAAGATTTTTAAAGCAATATTGCTAATGGATAAAGGCTTTAAAAAAAAAAAAAATGCTGTCAATCATAAATCTCTCTATTCTTAGGCCATTAAACAGCTGAAGACAGAGTGGAAACTGAGGATCTGGATGCCTGGCATATGGGTATTTAGTATGAGAGTGTCAGGCATGTTTTATGTTGATTTCATGCCCTAGATTCCTTGCCATGCGCATGCATTTCAAGGGAGGGAAGAAACTGGGAAGGCTTAATCTCAGCTAGCCAGTGGAGCGATTAGTCAGTCACAACTTTCTGAGAGCTAACATCCAATAAATTAAAAAGAAAAAAAAAAAATGGATAAGCAGAGACTAAGCCTGTGGAAACTAAAATTTGGAACCCTGGCTAGCTTGCCACATTTCTGCTAATGCCTGCAGGTTCTCAGCAAAGGTACAAGCACTGTGCAGTCGGGAAGTGTTTTGGTATGGCTGGCATATATGGCTTGAGCGCAGGCACCTTAACCCAGCGTGTGAGCTCAGAACGACCGGGCCCTTGTTCCCCGTCCAGCTGCGCTGTGTTGGGATGCTCAGGGGTTCTGGGAATTGCTGTGCCAGGGGGGAAAGCCAGGTGATGTATCAATTTGCAACATCTCATTTTTGAGTAAGAGCTTCTGTTTGTATTGAGGGAATGTGTTTATTTTAGGATCAAATAAAAGTCATAATAATGGGGCAAGGTGGGGTCATTTTCTCTTTTGAGTTCTATGACTCCTCATAGAATGCTTTCTGTGCAGAATTAGTTTACCTATGAAGCAATTGACGTGTACTCTGGAAAACCGTATCGATTTAATGCAGCAGATGAGTAGACTGTCCTTCCTCGACTTTCTGTCGTACGATCTAGGTCAGCCTATGTGATTCCTACTCACAGCAGCTGTCTGTTGGGTGCTTCTGCAGCTGGTGATGAGGTTCGGGTAGGTTGACCTGCAAGGACAGGCTTCCAGTTCCACTAAAGGTGGCTGTGGGCTGACCTGAAGCCCACTGACTCTGTTGGATCAAGCTGCCGGTTGGAAAAGCCGTGCAAGCTGCTTGCTACACCTCTGGAAGAGACATTAATGGGCAGAAAAACTGAGTTTCAGATAAACTGTAGGAAGCTTCTATAGAATTTTTTATATCTTTTTTTTTTTTTTTTTTTCTTATCTGCCTCTGAAGCTCCCACTGAGTCTAAATGTCTGGGAAAATCTTTTTACATGGAAAAACTGCTTTTCTTTGGTGATTGTTCCCAAGACAAGGGTAAACATTGCCATTGTTCCCGGACTTTCTGAAGGCTGACAAAGAAATCTGGCTATTGTCAGTACCGTACAAGTCATTTCACTGGTTTCACCCCGCGCAGTGGGTGGAAAAGGGGCTTTCCACAATAACGCTGCTGTGACTCTGGATGTGACTGAAAAAAAAACACATCAAGTGTTTTTATGGTCAACAAATAGTTATGATTTTAATGAGCAACAGAATACATCAGAAAAAAAAAATCATTTTGAGTTACTGAATTTTTTTTGTAGAACGAAGTAAACAGGAGCTGTCCTATAAAGAATGTACTCTGATATTTTAACAGCTCCTAAGGGACACTTGAAACGTTAAGACTCAGTTAGGAAGGCTTCCTTAGGGAAGCGTCTGCTAGAAAAGGCCATGCCTGGAACATGGCCATTTGTAACAGAGAGAAAAGGATGTCTTTCTCCAGCGAAGAGCTAAAATTCAGTCAGTGTGATCAGAGAAGAGACTGCATCTTGTGGCAAGGAGCGATGCTGCCTGGAGAAATGCCCTGATGAGGCTCTGCTGGTGCTCTGAGACTCCCGAGCTCTGCTTAAACAGAGCCAGGATTTCAGACTCCTCACACCCAGATTTAAAGGAAAATCCCAGCGCAAGCGCCCTCATTACCATGGAGCCTCTCCCTGAAAACGTCAGGCTAGATTTCTTGCTAGTCCACAGAGCTGGCACCGGCCCACGGCCTTCAGTGAAGTTAATTTTTGTTTGCTGAAGATCTCAGCCACAGCTTTAAGCAAGCCAAGCTTGCAGGAGGAACACCTGCCTTGTGGGGGCCTGAAACACAGCCCTGAGGGGCACGGTGTGTGTCCCTGCTCCAGACCTCACCACCAGGTGCCCAGTGACGCTGCCACAGCTGGCCCCAGCTGTTTCCTTTCTTCCTGTCCCTTCTCGCCTTGTGCACCTGTGCAAAGCCAGTGTCCCTGGCCCCAGCTGCTGTGCAATCAGGTACTAGCAATTACTGGGTGAATGTGAGGCACCTGAGTTCTAGTTGCCATTTCTTCCCTCTCCACCTCCTCGGTGTTTTTTCCCCACTCTGCCATGCGCCTGCCCGAGCCTGCTCCCTTCCTGTGTTTCTCCCAGCTCTGTGCTGCTCCTTCCAAAACACATGCCCATCTCTCTTTCGCCCACAGCCAAGCCTTTCTCTTCCAAGTGTCTCTGAACGTGCTGGTCCTCCGACTTCAGTGCCAGTCCCTGTTACCGAGTGACTGCAGAGAAGCAACGCCAGTCCCCTCCTGCCTGTTCTTCCGCCATCTGACCTGACGCAAACCGTTTCCGACTCACAGCCTCGGTGCATGGCCACCTGCTCACGTGGCCAATGATGTGGTTCAGGTGAGTTTATTTGCAAGCCCTGGCAGGCTCTTAGCATGTTTTAGAGATTTTACTGTGTGTTTCTGTCTCATTAAAAATGCAAACTGCCTTTTTCAAGAGAGAAATTGTGTGACATTTCACCTCGTTCTTTTTCAGAGAAACTAGTTTGTTTTGGTCCTTGGAATGCTGGAGCAAAACTGTGCTTAAATTTCAGTGTTTATATTTTGATGGCTAATTGGAACCCGCAAAGGGAACCTCACTGGACATTGCTGCATTTCGCTCTGGGGATGGAGCCAAGCAAGGTCATGTGAACTTTGCATCTGTCTATGGCCTAGGTTTGCAGTTTTACTGGAACTTCTGGAACATCTCCTGTAAATCAGATTTCATTTTGGTGCTAATTACATTTTTGACAAGGTAGATTTCTCCAGATATCCAGGGCTCTTTGTTAGGGGTCTGATTGATTGAGTTAATGGGTGGAGAACTCATACATCAGAGAGGATTGGAAGCAGTTTGAATTTCAAGACCGTGGGCTGGGATTTTTTGGAGGCAGTGGAAGAAACTACATGAGTAAGGCTGCCAGAGAGGCTTTGCCTGACAAAGTAACCAGCTTCTTATCTTTTCACCACAAAATTTCTCAACATATGTGTACAGTGAATAAAAAGAAATACAGTGTTAGCTACAAGGGGCTGGTGACCTGTTCTTTGCAGAAAAGACCTTTTTATCTTGCAACAACAAGAACAGCACACGACGCTTGGAAATCACTTGTGACTATAGCATTACACAGTTTTTATTTGTGGATTCGAGCAACTGAACAATTTTTATGAAAAGGGAATTTTTGAGGGTCTGAAAGAAGCAAATGACTGGAAGAACAGCTAATATCAAGATCTCTTCTGTCCCCTCTTTCTTCCCTTTGGTGTCTTGTGCTAAGGTCTTGGGAAGAAAAACACCCAATTGCCTAAGAGCCGGTCTTTCCTTCTGCAAAGGAAAGAGTGTTGCAGCATTGTTGCTCTCCTAGGACCTTTCAAGTTCTTTCAGCCACCATCAGTTGTAGCTGCTGTCTCCTAGGTGCTGGTGGGCAGTTTATTGGGTGTTCAGCAGAAAAACAGTCCTTCCAGTACAGGTCAGTGGCAAACAGGAGGCCAAGCTGCTAAAGCAGCACCAGGTGGAGGTAAGAGTTTCCTGCAGTTTCTCTAGGTGTTAAGGAGCAAAAAGAAAATAGAGCTAAGGAGGAAGAGGCATCTGTATNAGCTATTTTTTTTTTTTTTTTTTTTTTTTTTTTTGGAAACAGGAGTTGAATGAATGAAAAAGTATGAACTGTCAGAAAAATAAGCTGAATGTGCACTGCTGATGCTACAGTGTGTCTGTGGCCATCCCTGCTGGAGCAGAGACAGTGGGATACATTCAAGGAGTCAGAACCACATGGACCTGTTAAGGCAGCCTTAACGTTAGCCGCAGTTCCAAGCAGCCCGTTGCTATCTGTCGGTTACGGCTTCCAGAAGGACAGTACTGCTTGTGCTGTTAGAAATCAACTATAAACATTGCTCAAACTCTGTTCAAGCTTCAGACACCCTGGAGACAGTAACTTTTCATCCTAGCTATTCACGGTGATATTCAGGTAAGGGGTGAGCAAGAACACAAAAACAAGCCCTTTACAAACAGCGAGTATTAGTAGCTAGGTTAAGTTACAGTCCTACCTATGAATTTCCCATCTGTAAGCACACGAATCTCATCTAATTCTCTGAAGTGGGAGGTGAGAATACATCTTTTGGAAGTGTCTGGCCACAGTCCTGGAGATGTCTCTGTGCATGCAGAACCTTGCTGGTTTTGTGGGACTTCATTGGCATTGAAGGACTTGGTAGCGAGGACCCAGTTTCAGTGTTGAGCAATGTAAGGATACGTGCAGAGTCACTGCCTCATAACTAGAGTATTCCTGTTGTACTGGGAAATGTGTTTGGAGCTGAGACAGGCTGTTGGAGCTGAGCACCGTTGAAACCATGGCTCTTAACGCAGAGAAAATGTCTCTTCTGTTGTATTGCAACTGAATCAAAAGCCCTTGATTTGCCCGAAGTGGGCTTTGGATCAGGTTGCCTGTTAGCGAAGCGAGTGGAAGCTGTTCAGCTCTCTCTAGCTAAGCCATTAATGGTTTTTGGCAACTGGATGTTGGTCAGAAAACAGAGTTTTGGACAAATTGTGAGAGGTTTCTACAGAAGGTTTCACATTGCTGGCACAGCCTGGTTGATTCTGTTTTGGCCACTCCCCGAAGGGCCCAGGGGGGCAGGTGGAACGGTGGGGCAGCTCCTTCTTCTCCAGAAGGAACCCATTGTCTTTGCTGATTGGTCTCTGGACACGGGCGTGCGGTCCTGGCCTCTGACAAGCAGGAACAGCCTCGGTTTCTGCCAGGCATGTGCAGGCAGGCAGAGCTGGGTGTTGCTGAAAGAGCACTGATGGGCAATTAGTAAGCTCTGCTTAGGGGCCTTATTTCTATTTTTTGAGTGAGTTACTGATAGTTACAATGCTGTGCCAGACCTGTGTTGCTCATTAAAGAAGGCAAATAGGCACTCTATAGATATTCTGCTGTATAACACCAAAGATTACCCATGGACAGCTGGATTAGGAGCTAGCCATAGAAATACACAATCCTGTGCTAAGACGCCATCCCGTACTAAGAACCCTGACCGAGAGATGCTGAGACATTAACTATGCAGGGCCACTATCACAGCCTTTACCAAAGTGATGGTATGATTAGAGAAAGAAAGGAGGGAGATAAAACAGCCCAGCAGAGGCACAGCAGGGCTCCAGACAGGGCTAGAAACCACAGCATACAGCTGCTGGTCCCCGTGGAACGTGACTCCTGCAACAAAGCTGGCAGGGATCACAGCCCACCTGAGCTCTCTGCTGTGGTGGCCATCACAGACTGTGTTATTTTTCCTTGGCAACAAAATGAAACTCTCTGTTGAGCTCCTTTTTTGCACAAACACGGGAAAGAAGAGGCACAAGCTGACGCGGGTGTCCTTGGATTGTTGAACCCTTGCTGAAAAGTCATGTGTGTCTGTAAATCAGGGGCTTGTGTGTTTTAGGCAGAGCTAGAGTGAACAAATAGTGAGGGGACGGTGGAGGGCAGATGATATATGCCCCCTTTCTAGACTCTCCTCTCCATTCTCTCCCAGCCTTCCATTTTGTGCAACGCAGGCAGTGGGTCTCACCCCCTGAAGGCTACGCCAAGCACATTTTAGGTCTGTCTGCATTGAACAGGATGCCTGAGCTCGTACCAGTAGCAGTTCACAAGACAGGAAACTCCTCAAACTGTGCACATAGATATAGTCCAAATTCTGATAGTAAAAGACACACACGTGATTTTCCCCCCTCACCCCCCATCCCTCCCTGTCACTCACACCGCCCCACTATGACTCATGTTCACTTATGGAGGTAAGCATCCAGCCATAGATCTCCAGATTTCTTTAGTGACCTGTGGAAAGAAAATGAAGAGAGCATTGTTTGGCTTGTGAATCTCTGACATCTCGTTCCTACAAAGGAGAATTCTCTTACTGGATATGAGCATGAATCCTTAGGACACAAAATGTCCTTCCCCAGTATATCAGGCACAGCGAGAGGAGATGCCTATTTTGCTCTTCAGGCCCCCAAAGCGACTGGTTTCAAACTCAGTGAGCAAGGCCTTCAGGTGATGCTTGCTGCATTATCTGTAGTTCCTCTGGCCCAGAATAAGCAGCAGAGCAGAACTGCCTGGCCCACCACAGTGCATTCCTGTGCTAATTGGATGGCAGGACCAGAGGAAGGCTGGGAGCAGTTTTCAGCCCTTCTGCATTTTGGGTCCAATCCTCTTTAATTTGCATTTGCTTAGAATGGTGGGTTTTTTTTTTTTTTTTTTTTTTTT
>VXAV01003796.1:99226-113610 GCA_013399715.1 Alectura lathami | reverse complement strand
TTTTTTTTTTTTTTTTTTTTTTTTTTTGAGATTGCTGATTTAGTGGAGCTCTCTGGACTGCAAAATACTTCCTCATGTTCCCTGTCCTGAATTACCTGGAGTAATTGAGTCAGAAATGTTAGCACAGAATCTGCCTGACATGGTCTATTAGACTGATCGTCACCTGTGCTTTTAGCGAGTAGTCCTGTGCTGCTATGCTAGCGTGGCTCAAATAGGAAACAGCACGGGCTGCCCCCTGGTTCATCCCCCTTTGATTCATCTCAGTTTGCAGCCTGAAGATGTGCTGCCAGCTTCTGAAGGCAAGAATCACCAGCTGTCTGAACAGCATTTAAGAAGGATTTGATGAAAAAGGTCCCTAGTAAATCAGTTTAGTGCTGATCTAATTGCTGAGGTCTCACTAGGTACTTTGATAGAAGCCCTGGTAGCAGAAGCTGCTTTGGGGATAGTTCTTTTTTTCCCCACGATGTAGTGAAGCAGCTTCCTGACTGTTATCAGATGGCATTGGTCCACTGTGTCAATGCTGAACCAACATTTCTGCAGGTATTCTTTGGACTAGGGATTGCCCTGGTGACACCAGATGGCATTGGTCCACTGTGTCAGTGGGGCTGTGCCATTTCTGCTGAACCAACATTTCCGCAGGTATTCCTTGGACTAGGGATTGCCCTAGTGACACCAGATTACAAAATATTGGCATGGTATTTCTCAAGGGTCTGTAGCGTCCTGAATTCTCTGTAGTAGAAATGATAGGATGTTCATATAAAAATGAATTGCAAGCTGCAGATGGTATGAAAACAACCTTACCCAACTATGTCTACAAATGCTTTTCCAAGAGGCTTCTCTTCATATTGGACTCCATACTTTGCACATAATGACTTCACCAAAGGTTTAATTTTCCAGAAATTGTGCCGTGGCATTGTTGGAAACAGACTTGAATAGAGAGAGAAAACAAATCTGAGAAAACTCTAGAGACTAACGCCGAGGGATGGGCATCTCTGCCTGCCTCCTCACAGGGGCCAATTATTAATGCCTTCTCGAGCTGCACGAGTAGGCAAAAGAAAGAGAGGCAGAGAGAGATCCATGATTTACAGTACTCCATTTCAATGAGGCTTGTGAAAACTGAATGCGGCAATTCTCTCGCCACTCTGCCAAGCCTCAGAACAAAGTTGTGCTCAAGAGAGACACTGACAGTCCGTTTATGCAGGAGAGGACACTCCAAGTGGAATGGAAGGGAAGCAGGAGTGAGGAAACAGCCTCACTCAGCTGAGAGAGCTGCCCATTTCCTTTGGGCTGTACAAACTGTTTCCTACCAAACTGGATTGTCAGTGACCCTGTTTTCCATCTCTGGAAGCTTTTGGGACAGAGAAGCAGTTAGGAATCTGGGATCACCTTGCCCTGTGCTGTTTCATGGATTGATTTCCAAACCAGTCAGCTTTACGCCATCTCTTTTACATTGTGACTACAAAATGTGGCTACAAAGAAGATGGAGACTTTCCTTTTACAAGGAGCCATGTGGGAAGGACAAGGGGTAACAGGTGCAAGTTGCACAGGGGGAGATTGCAACTGGACAGAAGAGGAAAATTTTTTACTGTGAGAACAACTGATTTTTGGAATAACCTCTCCAAGGATGGCGTGGATTCTCCAACACTTGAGACTTTTAAGGCTCAACTAGAGAAGGTGTTAGACAATCTTGCCTAGGCCCTGCTTTTACCATGTGATCTCTGAGGTCCCTTTCAGCCTGGGCTTCCCTCTGATTCCATCCCATCTCACCCACTTCAGCAGACTTTCCCTTGCCACAGGTCCAGTGCTGTGACAACCTGGTAATGGCCACGTGATTCAGGGTCCATACTCACTGGTGCTCGATTTGAAAGTTCAGGTGCCCGGTGAACCAGTCGTTGAAAAAGGACTGCTCGATATTGCAAGTGGCTGCCAGCTGCGAAGGCAAGAAAGCAGTTGTGAACATTAGAGACCCTAATAGGTGTGAATTAGCCACCCTAAAATCAGCACAGAGCTCGTCATGCCTGTGGCAGAGGCTGGAGAATGAAAAGCATCTTACTCCACTACTGAGCTGTCAGAGTGCAGAAGATTGCCGTTCTGAGATAGCTGATTGCAGCATGGGAAGCTTTAATCCTCGTTCAGGGCTTGCTGTCAGCTGTTGTGCTGGCAGTGCCACGCAGGTTTGAACAGTGGTCAAGGGACAACATCGGGAGACAGTCACATTTGCTGACATACCAGTCCAAGCACAGGCGCCTAAATCTCAGCCCATCTAGCTGAAGACCAGATGGTTGGCAACAGCATTGGGATGGGGAACTGGGGAAGAAAAAAGCAGGGACACAGGAAGCCTACTTCCCCTATCCCATCTAGTTATCGTCCTGTGTGCCTGAAGTGCAAGGTCCCCAGGTTGTGTCATAAAACTGCAGGAGCGTCTCTTTCTCTCTTTATCATACATACATTCTACCCTCATCTCTCTCTCTGTCATAATCTCTTGCTACTACATAATCCCAAGCTACTAGTATGTGACTCTATTCACATACTCAAACACTTAGCTGCTTTAATGAATGATGGCATCAGGGAGACAATGGACAGTCACACTTAAAAAGTTCATGTTCAAGGCCCTTTTAACGGCTACAATTACTAATTATACAAATTAACATTAGATGATTTCTTCTCTCTGCTCAGTTACACAGAATTCACATAGATATTATCCTCTAGGTCAGAATGGGACTTGGCCCACTACAAATAACAGGTGTGCATTTGTCTGACCATGCACTAAAAGGATTCAGAAAGCAGCTGTTTTTCATTTCAGTCCTTATTCCTTTAGAAATCTACAAACTTGAGAAATACACTGAGCTCTTTCTTCAGCGGGAGTTGATGTGTTTTCAGCACAGGGATAGCACAGTGGTTTACAGTAGCCAAAGACAGCAGTTAGCATTAGCAGTTGATTTTCATGGAGGTGTTTCTGTTTGCCCGTATGTGTATGCCTATGTATACCATGCAGGAAGGCCAAATCGTGCTTGAACATGGTACTGCCTTAAATCTGAAGGAACAAACTATAATCTTCTGATTGCCAAAGTCAATATAGACTAGTACCTTGTGTATTTTGTTGGGGGCTATTTGGGTATGGTGGTAATCCATCAACCCTTTGAGTAAACTTCTAGTCCAGTTTGGGGTGATTGGGGTCAAAGGTGTTCTTCTCCCTCCCTGTTACCTGAGAGCTGAGCCAATCTTTGTGCTTCTCAAAATCAATTTCCATTGGGATGTGATTCATCTGGGTGACCCACACAAACCAGTGACTCTCCAGAAACCTTCAGAGACATACAGACAAGAACCATGACAATTTATGTTGCAGACCAGGATCTGAAGTAAATAGATGGGGTTTACAGGGAGCAGCAGGAGACACAGCATGTGAGAAAACTATTTCTCCAAGATGCAAAAGAAAACAACTCTCTTCCTATGGAAACCAGAGGGAATCACTGCTGCAATGAATTTCTCTGACTTTGTGCCTCTGGGACTACTGTAATTATGCTGACCTATACAGAAGGACATTCTACTGAGCTGTCCCTCTCCTTCCTCAGAAGAGGATTGATCTTTCATGCTTTCGTAAGGATGATCCAACTACTAGAGAAGAACAAACCCTGATCTAGACATTTTCTGAACTGTGTTTGTCTTTCCATTGCTTGCTGGATATGCATCACTTCCCAAAACCACCTGCCCATTGGCGTTCACTTTCTGGTCATCAGGTTTAGCACACCGGGGCTCCCCATTTCCCTTTGCTCTCTCTGTACCTTTACCATAACTCTGAGCTGGGTTGCAGTTCCACTGTGCTGAGACTGAGACGTATGTTGGCAACGTAGTTGTCCAGAAGCACCCTTTTTCTAGTCTTTAGGCTTGTTTTCTCAAAAAGGAGATGATCGGAATCTCTGCTTTCACCAGTAATTTCAGCAATCACTGTAACTGAACCACGGCAGTGTAACCCGCGGTAATTTCATGCAATCACTGACTGCAGTAAGCTAATTAAACAGAGCTGTCTCAGAACTGTTTGGAAGCCTGGATTTTGATAGTTGTTTGTTCTTCCAGTATTTTAGCCTAGCTTCTAGATGGTGAATAAGGCTCTTGGTGTCACGTGTCAGATAATTAGAACAATCTCAACTTTTTTTTACTGATTACTCATGTCCGGGGTCAAAACAAAATTACATGTTTTGATTTAACTTTATGCCTTGCATATTTTGATTAAAAGTGGTGACCTTAGTTCTCTGAGCAATGGGAGCGCTGACTGCAGTGGTGCACAGTTCTCTAAAGCTCCTGGGGCTCTCCTTTTACTGTTACTAACAGGGAACTATCTCCTGATGAATCCTCGTGAGGAACTGGAAAGAGTTTTGCAAGGGGAATACTTTCCTCCTTGCATTTTAGTTTAATCAAAATACTAGAATTTTGGAAATAGGTCAGTTGTTGTCATCATTTTTTCAGCTTGATTCCAGACTGAAAATGTTGCCTACACATTTACACAGATGTATGTCCTTTGAAGTTCCTGTTTTTTTTCCCTTAGGACTAAAGTGTTCTGAAGCTATGAAAACTTAAATCATGAACAGTGACCTTACAGTTTTTGGAGGCAAATCTTCAAGTTTTTGTGAAGGTTTTCGCATATCTGTTGCTGTTTCTTTTCACTTTTTTTTTTTTTTTTTTTTTTAAATAGAATGTTTTCCTAGAACTAATGCTGACTATGGGACTAAATGCCATCCTTTGGCATTAGCCATCCTTTGGCATTAGCCAGAGAGCTGCAGATACTACATGCAAAATAGAAATACAGATTCAGTGCTGCCATCTGGAACAGCATAACCATCCTGTGAGTAAGCTTCCCAAGCCCCTCCGTGCCTCGTTCCCTTTGGCAGCTCATGCTTGCAGTTCATGTTTTCAGATCTCTGACTGAGCTTTTCATCCATCTGTCATACAGCTGTAACCATTTCTGTACTAAGAGCAACTAATTACGGGGCCAGAAGACCAGTCAACACCAAGACACGCAGGAAGGGCTGAGGAAGATGCTGAGCACCAGGCCCAGCTCTGCTGAGAGGAGGCAGAACTGGGAGATGACAGGAGGGAAGTGAAGCAGTAAGGATAGCCAAGATGACACATGGTGAGGCAAATGACTGCAGAGAACCTAAGCAAGGAAGGCCTGGGGGCCTTGGCAGAGCTGTGACTTGGTAAGCCCAGCACTGGAGAGAGGGGAGAGCAGCAGGGAGGTCCTTCATCTCCTACCTGACAAAAGTGAGGAGAGACAGGGATCCCAGAACGCCATAGAACGGGATGTATGTGATGAAATAGCGCAAGTAGTAGCTGATGGCCCAGACCAGGTCCTAGGGGAAGAGAGAAAACATCAGGCACCTCTGAGCCTATTTCATGTAACGTGGCTTTGCTGGTGACGTTAGGGACGCCGGGCGAGGAGCACAACAAAGTGTGATCCCTCCCCACCGCCCCCTCTGCCAGGTCTCTGTGCTGGAGAGCCGACCCATCTCTCTCCCTACTCAGGTGCAATTTCTTACGAGTCAGCTGGACCCCGCAAGGACTGAGGGAACATTTCACTCACCGCCCAGAACCTGTGCTTGATCATGGTTGAGATGATTTGGATTTGGAAATACACGGGGATGAGCAGAGGTGGGAAGACTGCAAAGCAAAGGGAAATATTTCGGACATCAGAGAGGCAGAGAAGCGCGTGACATGAGAGTGAGCCAGTGATTTAGGAACTGTTTCCAGGGAAGTTTGCCTAGCACTGGTGAGAGAAGTGATGTGTTGGCGGGGGGTCAGGTGACTTTCTGTGAAGGAGGCTCGGGTTCACACCTGTTCATCCTGCCTTATCAGAGAGCACTGCAGGTATTCCATTCGGCCTGTCACGCAGGTTTACTGCCCAGTCCCAACTGCGTGCCTTGCTTTGCATAGCCATGCTGGCAATGTTAAAGGCCCTTGGGTATCAGTGAGAACACACTGAACTGATTTTGTGACCTGCACAGGTAGGCCATTAATTGGGCTGTAGGTCTCAGGAAGGGAAGGATGCGTTGAGACCTAAGGCATTGCTCTGCTAACACAGAGGGGCTGGAAAGCTCGGCTGACGTTCAGTTCCCCTCACCAAAGGGACAAAGGAGGAGCACAGCCCAGATACTCACTCAGGAAGAAGTACTCGTGCTGGTGGTTGTAAGGCAGGTACTTCAGCTTCTTCTTGCCGTACTGCAGGACACAGATGAAAAAGCTCAGTCTTGGCTATGATACTTGTAGGCAAGAGAAGATTCTCTGCCGTATTTCTTTATTGACTGGAGAGTTTTGACTAAATTTCCACACCAGTAAAGCTACAAGGTATTTTACTAGGGTTAAATACCCTGACTTCTTGATTGTGCTATGTGTAAATTCCATTTTAAAGTCTGCTCTCTTGATGTTGACATAAAGTCTTTGTACTGGGGAACCTGATGGCACTTTCATGCATTTCTGCTCTTTATGCTGTGCTTATGGCTGTGTTAAGAGCTGCCATTTCTCCACCATCACCAACACAAATGTTAGGCGCAAAGAACCCTGACCTTTTGTAAGTCCTCATGTAGGATACCAGTGGCAGAGAAAGGCACTGAACCTTGGCTCGGCTTCCACGCAACACCCCCAGCCACCCATCCTTTCTGACTCTGCAGCCACCAGCCCCTGAGCCCTGCCATCTGCCAGGAATTGTAAGGCTTTACCAACTGCAGGAAACCCAGTTTGGCCGTTTGCTGTTCATGCGGGAAGGCACATGGATGTGTTTCAGTCTGTAATGTCTGTGTCACTAGTCTGATGTGACAGGACATAGCATGCTGCCGCGGAGCGTTCTTCTGCACTGACTGCTGTGTTACAGTGGTTCACCTAGAGACAGCAGCTGCAGAGAAGTTCCTCCAAAGACAGGTTTGGACCTTTGTTGCATTTTTACAGGTGCTCATTTCTCTTCAGTGAAAATAAGGAGCCAAGAGCACGTGGTCTCCTAATCTGATCTCCTTAGTGATATTTCTGGAGCTACACAGAAATGCCTTTTGAGCTCCAGAAGTGTCCACACAAGGAACTAATGTGTGGAAAATATGGATTGCTGTGAACTCATATTTCTACTTCAGCATTGCAACTCCCAGTGAATGTACGCCTTGTAGCATCAATAGTAACACCAATAAATAAGCTTTATCATGTGGAGCTTACAGTAGTGCATTCAGGTGCCTGCACCTTATAATGTGTTGTAGTGGAAGTCTGCTGCCATCAGGGGATTACTGATATAACTAGATTTTATGAGTAAAGATATATTACTAGCAAGAGTGGCAGAAACACAAATAAATAACAGATTGTCTGTTTAGCGATGACTGGCAGAAAAAGAATTTCCCCCTGTAGTTCCTGGTGAACAGATGCAGCTGTAACATGACGCTTCACAACAGGACATTCTGGTTAGGCAGCTGAAAGAGCTTCCTGGTGATCTTGGGCTCTGAGTGTGGGACTGGAGTGCCCAGTGAATTTCCACTATGCCAAGTCTTGAGACAGGCTGGAGTGTTGGTGGTGGAGCAGATCCCAGCCTGAGAACAGAGGGCAGACCCCCCAGGATCCTGGCTTGTTCTGCTTCCTGTTCTTCTACCACCCCTGGATTTCTGATATGCTTGCCAGTCATAGCAGGCTCTGCAGCCCTTTAGGACAATGGTTTTCCACTGTTTACCCACTTTGCCTTACCTCCACAGGCTGCGTTTCTCCAAGGACAAAAATGTGCAGCATGTTCACATCTGGGTCTTTCTTGAATATGTTGGGCTTGGTATGGTGTTGGAAGTGACGATGGTTCCACCAGTTTGCAGAGGCTCCCTGGGCATATACAAGAACAAGGAATTAATCCATGGAAAAGCACAGTTCCTCCAGTGGTAGCTGCTTTAAAGCTGTGCAGCTCTGATGATGCTCAAACTACTTTTTGCTTTTAAAACAGCAGTGAGTGGCTAAGCTGTCGGTTGCTGCGGGAGTGCTGGTTTCAGAGGGCCCATGGGCAGGCTGGTTTGTACTCACCCAAAGATCATTCAGACTGAAAGAACAGGCAATAAGGCTAAAGTCAGTGACTTGCATGTCACTGTGTCTTCCCACAAGCGAAGTTGTTATTAACAGCTGAATGGTTGGCTATTTCCATTTGGTGTCTTACTGATTTTTGCTATTGGTTTCCCTCTGCTGCCTGTGCCTACGAGGAGCCAGGCAAGACAAAGTAGATTTGGGACAGTGGGCAAAGCTATGTCCCACCCGCTACACTTTCCTACTGCAAATGGATGCTGAAATGCTTGGCAGCATCAGACCAATGATAGAAAGTCTGGTGATATCTTGAATGGAAAGGGTATAGCAGGATGGGACTTTTAAAAAAATACTAAATCTTAGTGTGAAGGAGGTGGGGGGCATAGGAAAAATATGATAGGATGTTAGAATTGTGGTTTATGCCATTTAACAAGCTCTGTTCTCAGCTGCTATAAATTAGCGCAGTTCTACTGAAGCTCGTGGAATTGCTGTGTTCCGTGACAGCTGTAGTTGTGCTCTTGTATCTCTGCTATACAACAGCTCCATGTGCAATTGGTCACTAACTTCTCTCTGCATCTGCTCATTGTGGAAAGCTGAGAGCTGCAGTTTCCTGCTTTGACGTAGTCAAAGTGACTGCAGCAATTTCCACAGAGCCCTGTGTCCACAAGGGCCTTTACCTTCAGGTGTCCAATCACAAACTTGTGGAGGATGTGGTTCCAGGAAGACTTCTTAAAGACAGAGAGGTGTCCGAAGTCATGTTGCAGCCACCCTGCCTGGGCCTGGGATGACAGGAAATAAATTATACAGCTGCTTGAGGTAATCAGAGGTAAGTACAAACAGAAGTGGAGACAGAAGACAAGTTCTGAGCATAAGAAAGAGAAAGGGGGAAGTGAGCAGGAGAGGGTGAAAAATCTGTTTTGGTTCTGGAGGGGAGCATAGAATCATAGAACAACCTGAGTTGAAAGGGACCAACAAAGACCATCGAGTCCAGCTCTTGGCTCCACACAGCACGTCCGAAACCCTGTCCCTGAGAGCGGTGTCCAAACGCTCCTTGAGCTCCGACAGCTTGGGGCCGTGCCCTCTGCCCTGGGGAGCCTGTTCCATGCCCCCCACCCTTTTCCTAACCCCCAGCCTGACCCTCTCCCGATGCAGCTCCATGCCATTCCCTTGGGTCCTGTTGCTATCCCCAGAGAGCAGAGGTCAGTGCCTCCAACTTCTGGAGGAAAGGCCCAGGAGGAAACAAAAATGTGTGAAGCACAGTGACTGGTGAGTAGGCGTGGCCAGAAGGCACCATGGGGGCAGACATGTGGTGAGTGATTTCCCTAGCTGCACTGTTCTAACAAGAAAAGTTCAGGGCGCATTGACCTCCTCTGCAATGATTTGGGTACCCTGTATGCTCTGTGCCTACTACTTCTTACCTGGGAAGTTGTGAGGATGCAGACAAGGATGAGGGTTGGGATCCAGCCGGTACCGCAGTATGAAACTATTAGCCAAGCCAGAGCTTCCATTACAAGGACATGGCCCAAGTAAAGAGAGAAGAATAAAGGGCTTGCTTGGAACAAGTTCATGTCCTGTGCTGTCTTCCTCAGGGTCCGGAAGTCCTCCACCAGCTGGGACTGCAGAATGGACATGCAAGACACAGCATGCAGCTTGTAAGCAAGTCCAGATATGTCCAAGGAAGGCTAAGCTCCAAACTAGGGACCCTGGCTCTTTCTTGCTTTGGTTGTCTACTCCAGAAGTAAGGAAGAACCAGTCTCCATATCCACACAGTTTTCTGGCGAGGATATGGAGTGGGTGGAAATGGTACTCGCTGGGTTGCTGCTCCCGAAGCACAGCCTCTGGAACGGGACACGTTTCACCTCACCCACAGGTACCTATTGCTCCTGCCACATATGGCACAGACACGGTTGCTCACCAGAGCTTTGCTGTTACCGGGCTCAGCAGGATAAGCTGCCTGTAGTGAAGACCCTTTTATAATCTGCCTAGTGTTTTTTCTTCACATAAGGACCTGGAGGACATCCTGAGAGGAAACAAAGTGGTGGAGCATACCCATAATAAACTCCACTCAGAAAGAATTACTCACGTTTTTATCCCGGTCCTGGCTGGGTTCCCCTGGAGCAAGCTCTCCAATAAGTAATGGCTTGAGGAACTTTTGCACCAAGGTAGGGTTGATATGGAAGGCCTGGAATGCATCCTGGAACAGAAATACGAGTAACCGTGAAGTTCAGCAGTAGTTGTTGCTTTCCACCTTTGTGCAATTACTGCTGCCTCCAGCGCTGCCCTTCCGTGCAGTGTTCCCCCCATGTTACCATGAAGGACTTGCCAGCCTGACTTCCATTTGTGAGCACTGCTCAGTGGTCTCCTACCCGAGAAGCCTTCTGCTAGAGGCTGATTAATGCACTTATCTAGAAGGAAGTAAACAGTGCGACCTGGGATGCTATCCAGACAGACAGAGAAAGGCACCTCGAGAAATGTCCTAAGCAACTAAATACCTAAATCCCGTTAATTCCCTCGGCAGGTAGGCTGGCAGGAATTTGTGCAAATCCCCACTGGGATATAAATACCCTTTGTAAGTCTGCTGCCTGAAGGCAATTCAAAAGAGGGGGTTGACTTTTGTTTTCGTAGCGCATTTGATTTGAGCAGAGCTCACCTCCAAGTTATGGGTTCATAACTTCATCAGGCATCTCGGCTAATGACTTGTGCTAGCATAGTCTCGTTTTCTCATTGTATTGAAATCTTCACATTGTTCATTTTATGTGTAAGTAAAACACAGCTGAGATACAGTCAGGAGCACCATGCTTCAGCCTTTCTTCCTTTGTCCCCTTGCCTAACAACTTTGAGGACCAGCTAAAATCTCCCCTCCTGCTCTGAAATGGAAGGGCAGGTCAGAAAGTGCTCCTCCCTGTGTCTGGCTGACCCTCCTGGGCGCTGGCCTCCACTAATAAGCTGGCTCTGGAGTTCCAAATTATCAGCCAACACCCTTGGTTCCAAAGTCCATAGGAACTTGGACCTTATTCCAGAACTTTGGGCAGAGCTTCAAAGCAATACTCCAACCACAGAAGTTTTGTTGCAGGAGGCAGACAAGGACAGAGAGCGAGAGCTGGTCTCAGCCACTTAACTTGAAGTTAACGAAGCAACACTTGAGGAGATGCAGCAGGAGGAGGTGGAGAAGAGCTAGCTACAGGTGCAGGAGAGAAATAAAACTCTGTGGAATGATTTACCTACTCTTCCCTACTCTGAGCAATGCTATTTGCTTTACCACAGTTTCTGCATACTTCACCCTCTCAGGAACTGTCCTCAGAGCCCACCTGAGGTTAAGAAATACTGTCCTCTACCTCCTGCAGGCAGGGGCTGGCACACGGAAACTGAATTGCCAAAGGTTACAGTGTAGGGCTGCAGCAGGTCTGGCAACAGAGCAGCACCAAGCCTTCTACTACTGCTTCAGTTGTTGCAGCATTTTCTGCTCCTGATCCAAACATGAGCCTTCTCGTATGTGCCACTGAAATGTTCTGTCTGGTTGCTAGTCTCCTTCCCTGGAATAATTTGCACTAGATGTGAAGGAGGAGGGAACACCAGAATGGCTGGGGAAGGGAATAGCTGACTGTACGTGCTGCAAGGCTGTGCCATTTTGAGAGGAAAAGTAAGAGAGGCGAAAAAAGGAGCAAGAGGAAGAGGGTGAGTGTGTAAGAAGCACTGAAGAATGTTGTCTCGGTGTTGCTCAGAATAATGGGGAAAAGCCTTTGGAGGTCTGTCTGGCTGCCTCCTTATCTCTGTGATGGAGAGCACTGTGGTTTATGTGGTGTTAATGGCCAGGTGACTCAGAGCAGCAGCTTCTGCCTGGCCACCTGGGAGGTATTTCTCTCTTCCTAAGGCATCTCTGACAGCAGCATATCTGTTTTCTAAACAAGCTCTGTCATGACTTTTCCGGGGAGAGTTCCCCTCCGCCTCTGAGTCTAATAGCCTCTAACAGCCTTACTTCTTTCTGGGTCGGATGAAAAGTAAAGGTTGGAACTGGTGAGAAATGAAACCGTGCAGCTTAGAGCGCGGCTGTTACTTAAAACGGTACAGTGCTGATCTTCTGCTTCGCTGCCATCTCCAGCCTGTGCCGCCACGAAAATGCTGCCAGTAGGAAAGTTTTACCTTCACTGGAGGTGCCTGAAAAGTAATACGCATGCATCACTGGCATAGGTAGAGAATGAACTTCTCAAGTATAGTCTCTGAGCAGGAGAGAGAATAACATCTCCTGAGTACTTCTACCACCATCAGACAGAAAGCCATAGTGATGGAAATATTGCTTTTTGATTAGCTGCATCTCATGCGTCCCCTTTACTAATTGGTCCTGAGATTTGCAGTTGTCCTCAGGCCTGTCCTAGGGCAGACAGAGAGCAAAAGGTGGGCAATGCACTCTGAGAAGCGCCATGTGGTATTTACTGCTGACCTCCCGGATCCGCGGTCTGTTCTCCAGGTAAGCCAAGTGTCTTGTGGGAAAGTGGGCATTTTCCCAGCTGCTTTTGGTGAAAAAAGCTTTGTCTTACTGGGGTATAACTGTAAATAAACATAGAAGTACTTGGTGCAGTCAGTGCAAAGGTGTTCTTTTGCATCCTTGAACATCCACTAAAACAAGGAGGCTGCAAGGTGCCTGGACATATTCTAAGCCTGATTCATTTCCTGAAGGCAGCTGTGCGTGATGTGTTGCCGCAACAGGCTGTCCCAGAATGGTGTGCCGTGTCAGTGTGCTCAGGTATGGCTTACAATGAGTGAATGCCAAGTACTGTCACTACTGTAGGGAAAATTCACATGGGAGCTGGCTGGAGCACTCTGGATCTGATCACCGTCGCCTGGGCATGCTGAGCACAAGAGCTGCCATGGGAGCTCTCAGGCAGCGCTCCTGTCAGCATCCTGAGATGAATTAGCTCACACATCACCAACCAGCTTGTTTTAGAGAGGCCCTGGCATGGATGCAGGGTTCAGTGAGTCTGCCCATGGGCAGTCAGGGGTAGATGGATGCACTCGATCCTGTGGAGTGTTGGTAAGAGACAGATGAAGCAGCTGAAGTTGTTTTGGTGCACGTTTGCTGGACCTAACTGCAGGCAGTGCTAAGGGGAATTCCAGGAGGATGGAAGCCATTTAAGAGCTGTGAATATAAGCATATTGAACTGAATTTTTATCATTGCTTCTTGCTCCTCCTAAGCTCTTCCAGTTGTGATATCTTGCAACTCAAAATGAAACTTTTTAGTAAAGCCTTGACAGGCTTAAGGCCAAAGCTTTCTCACCCTGAATGCAAGAGATTTTTTGGCAGTAAAATGCTATTCACCACAGGGAAGCTGGCACCAGATGCCAACCCCATTTTAGTGCTCAGGGTGCAATGGACAATTTCAGCGCACCCTTCTGACCGTGCCTTCATGGAGCGTGCTCTGAGTGCAGCGGGATGCGATGTACCCTGGGTGGGTGAAGGAGAAGCTGCAAGGATCTGACTCACAAACCTGTGTTTGAGTGTCCCTTGCAAAGATCAGAGGCAAATACAATAGCAGATGCTTTTTGGTTTACTAGTGGAGGTATTGCAGAAAGGAGACAAGCTCTGATTTTAGCAGGCCTGCACTGATGCAGCTCGGAGAAGGCCCCACCCCTTTGCTTCTTTTTGAGGCAGAAAGCTGTCTTTCAGGGGATTTATTGGAAGGGGACAAGAATGCTAGAATACATCTCAGTGCTTCCAGGAAAATAGTGGAGAATAACCACAGACCGCAGGCAAATGGAGACTGAAGGAAAGCATTGGTAATTCTCGCCAATTAATTCTGTCATACACAGCCTCCTTCCTTCTAAGGTGATCAGGCTGTGGCAGACGAGCAGTTAACCCACAGCTCGCTCTCTTCCGCTCCTCACCGTGCTCCTCACCGTGCCCGCGGAAAGCTCTGGGGCAGTTTGCATGCATTAACTCCGGGCCGGTGCCCCAGGGTGGGAGCGTGCTCTCTGGATGCACTTGGAAAGAAGGTGGCTTTGGGGGCGACAACAATCTCCCAACCATTTTGTTCCCTTTTTTTTTTTTTTTTTTTTTTTTTTTTTTTTTTTTTTTTTTTTTTTTTTTTCTTCCCCTCTGTGGAAACCGGTAACAAAATTCTCTAGGGAGTTCTCTCCTGGGAAAAAGCTAAAAAGCTCCTTGTTTAAGAGCCTCGAGCTCACCCTCCGCAACAGCAGCAACTTTGACACGCAGGCTGCGCTTGTTTAACCCTTTCTTGTGCTTGCCTTCTGCGACCCCGCACGCCACAAGCCACACGCCGAAGAGGGGAAGCCTTCGGACGCTTGCACCGCGGATTCGGACCTCTGGGCACGCCACAGACACACGAGGCAAAGCCAAACGGCAGAGC
>VXAV01003796.1:60882-90744 GCA_013399715.1 Alectura lathami | reverse complement strand
CGGCTCCCGCGTCATCAGCCACTACGCCGGGCAGGACGCCACGGTGAGGGGCGCCGGCGGTTGTCCCGAGGCAGGGGCGAAGCGTGGAGCCGGGCGAGTTAGCGAGGAGGCACCCGCAGCTGTGGCACAGATGCGCGCTGAGTGCGAGCCGACTCCGGGTGTGCGGGTGCTTTGCCCGCACCGGGCCGTCCCGGCGCAGAGGGGAGCGCTCCCTGCTGAACGCGCGCAGCAGGGGAGAGCGCTCCGGGTCCGAGCAGAAGCCGCGGGGCTGTGCGGGCATCGCGGCTGGCTGCGAGCGGGGGAGAGCCTCCCCCAGCCTCAGAGAGCCGGCACGGTGCTCCCAGGGGGCTGCGCTGGGGTAAAACGCCTCTGAAAGTCTCACTTAAAGCTTTTCGGAAAACCGTTGTTGTCCCAGGGCTGTTGCGAAGCGGAGGAGGTGCTGTTAGGACTGGAAGCGGGGGCGTGGGGTGGTTTCGTCGGCGCGTTTCCTTGGTTTATATCTTTGATCAAAAAAAAAAAAAAAAAAAGAAAAGCATTTCTCCAGGTGTAAGTGACTGGGCGCAGGTGTGAAGCTGCACCTGGGCTGTTCTGACGGCCTGCGGTTTGCGTGTGTCCCTGCTCACACCAGGCACTGACCAGGAAGCACGGTACCCGAGACCTGCTGCTTCCCTGCGCTCCCTAACTTTCCTAACGCGGGACGAAGAGGGTCTGGGGCCTGCGCATGCCGCGTGAGGTCGGGGCGTGCACACGGGCTTGGTCGGCTCCGTGCGGTCGGCCTCGGGCTGGGGGCTGTGGCTGCGGGACCCCGGGGCTGGACGCGGGCGGGTGGCAGCCGGCTGCCTTGTGTGGGCGTTGGGATCGGTGCCGCTGCCGGGCGGAGCTGATCGGCTGGAACCCCAGCCAAGAAAATGCCATTATATAAATAAATAAAGGATGTGGGTGTGGAAAAGAGGGTAAGGAACGCTTTTGGTTTGCTGAGTGCTGCCATAGTGCTGTGATTTCTGGAGGGAAGAGGCAGCCTTCCTCTGGCCCGGTTCGGATTGCACAAGAGGTTTTGCAGCCTCCATTGATTGTAAGGATTGGTCTGAACGAGTGGTGCCATCCTGCTCTGATCTGCCCACATCCACCTCCCACTTTTTTCCTCTTCCAGTGAGGAAGATGCCAATGTGTATTCCCCTCCCTTCTGTCCCTCCTCTATCCACATATCCTGAGCTAATGTGATGTTATGTCTGAACCGAAACAGAGCTGACCCCCAGCTGGTTGTATCTGCCATTCTTTGATCCTGTTTCTTAAATAGTGATCTTCTAAAGGGACTGTTCATCTTAAAAGCAGACAGTGATGAGCAAGTCACTAGTGCCGAGCAGTGCACGATGCAGGTGGGGTGCAGGAGGCTTACAAACTGATGTGTATTGGGCAAATGCTGTCTCACAAAAGACAAAGAATCTGTAGGCTGAGGAAGATTGTAAAGGACATGCTGAAGTGTACACCTGGAGAGGAATATGCAAAAGGAGGTAAATAGGAGAGCTTAAGTAGGAAGCAGATGTCAAGTTGCCATGGGTGCTCAAGGAATTTGTAATCTGAAGTAGAATCTAACTACGGTGATAACAATCAGGAGTGACTTTTTCACCTGTCTGCCTGGTTGTCATGCAGGTTGACATCACATTTAAATGATAAAAGTAACCAAATCCCCCAAGAGGGATCTTCTGAATAGTAAGGAGGAAAAAGGAAGCTATTAGGGGACACTTCAGGAATGTAGAGGGGATCCAGGTGGGGAACCGGCATTAATCAGGAAAACAAGAGTATTCTAGGGAGATGTGGAAGGATGGGCATTGGAGACTGCTTAAACTTGCTTTTAGCCAATGTGGGGCTTCTCAGAGACTGGTGTGGGTCACCAGGGGCTGCCACTGTCTGTCTGTGGTCCCTTTTGGCCCATGTTTCTGCCCAGTTCAGCTAGCTGTTTCAGTTTTCGTGCTAACACGTTGCCCTTCTCCCTAGCCTGACGTTCATGGCGTGGTATGGAGTGTGAGGACAAATAAGATAGAAGGTAAAGACAAAAGAGAGGCAGACAAGCGTGTAGCTGGGGGGATATTCAGCAGGACATGAAATTTTAAGATCAGAAGTCAGATGGGAGTGAGCCCATGTTTCTTGGTGAGCTGTACATTGCGACGTCCCAATGGAAACTGGTACAGAGAATTCAGCCACAAATGGTTAGTTCTGGTGTGAAGAAAGCAGTAAGATTTGTGGCAGAAATCTGGTGTCTGCTCCAGCCACCTCCATTAGCTGGTTTGCTTTCAGCGAAATCCAGGATATCATGAAATATCTTTTCCTTTGCCACCACCTGAAGTGGTTTTACTGTTGATTTTCTCATCCTGTTGCTGTGTCTGCGTTTCAGGATCCTTTCATAGCATTCCATCTTGACAAGGCACTGGTGAGAAAGTACATGAGCCCACTCTTGATTGGGGAGCTGGCACCAGATCAGCCCAGCTTTGAGCCCAGCAAGAACGTAAGTATCTTAGAAACTTTGGTGTTTGGGTTGAAATTGTGCGCTTTACTTTCTCCTACTGGCAGCCAGAATTCCCTGCATGTGAGGTGATTGTGTCTTGTGGAATCAAAAGATTCCACAGTGTCAGTTTGAAGCTTCCCCCTGACTCAATGTCATTATTAGTGGCCTGGGTCTTTAGGGCCCTTTAGCCACATTCTCTTTTACAGCTTCCCCAGTGCAGAGTGGCAGAGAGAGCTGTGCTCGGGATCACGGGTGTGAGAAGGAACATCAGACTGGCTGAGGATTTCCTTTGCTATTGCAGCATCAGCCACCTGTGGGAGGGAATTGAGAGGGTGAGGGAGAAACAGAGCTCGTCTCAGGGTTCCTGAGGCGTTTTCAGACCAGCAGATGCACACTCTTGGGTCTCCCTGCAGAAAAAGCTGGTGCAAGATTTCCGTGAGCTCCGTGCCGCTGTCGAGAAGATGGGGCTGCTCACCCCCAACCGCACCTTCTTCATCCTGCTTCTCTGTCACATCCTGGCGCTGGATGTTGCAGCTTGGCTCACCATGTGGTACTTTGGATCATCCACTGTGCCTTTCCTCGTCTCTGCCCTGCTGCTGGGCACTGTCCAGGTAAGCAGTTAGGCACAGAAAGTGGCAAAAAAAAAAAAAAAAAAAAAAGTCCTGAAAGCCAGTCCTTTAAGACTGAGGTTAACACTGCCAGAAGCGCAAGGGTAGTCTTGATCTTTGTGGTCTTCCTGAAATTCTGCCTCTCCCTGGGTTCCACTGAAGGGGCAACGCTAGAGTACCACGGCATGATTTTTTGGTAGAGCAGGCTTCATGCTGCTTTTTGCATTCCACAGCCCATCAAAGCCCTCCTTATTCCCAGCTGTGCTGCACTTCTGAGGTCTCTTGTGCCAGATCTGTAAGGAACTGCGTGCTGGCCAGTGCGCTGAGTTCCCATGGGAACATGCAGCGAGTCAGAGAAGAGAGCAGAACAGCCCTGAAAGCCCCAGCTATTCCTTCTGCAGCCAGCTGATCCTCTTGGAATTCTGAGTACTCAGAGGAGGCAGCAGCAAGCTGCTCGTAAAAGGGTACTTTGTTGCCAGTTTCTGTGCAGTTTTGTAAGACAGGGAGTGCTGTTTGTTAGCTCCATTAGTTTTTCCTTCCTCGTGAAAACAACTGTCTGGGACTAGAAGTCATTAGTCACAGTCTGGGCTGCACTGGTGCACAGTAGAAGGTTGGGATTGGGTGTTGGTGATGGTAATGTAGCTTCTGTGGTTGCTAGCCAGTCATGTGGGCAGAGTGGGAACGGTAGGATCAGGGAGGAGAAACCTCTTCTCTGAGCAAAGGCTTCCAACTCCATTTTTTCCCTAGCAGGACCGTTTTGTTCTGTTTTCCCTTCCAGGCCCAAGCTGGCTGGCTCCAGCATGATTTTGGACATCTTTCAGTCTTTAGTGAGTCCAAATGGAACCACTGGATGCACAAGTTTGTGATCGGCCACCTGAAGGTGAGCAGCCGGTGCTGAGAACAGCCCGGGAGTCTCTGCTGTCAGAAACAACCTCAGTATAAGAAGGAAGAAATGCAAGGAGCTGCTGGGGAGGGAGGGCTCTGGGCAAAAGATGCAACTTGTTAATGGCATTCTCATCCCTTCCCGCAGGGAGCACCAGCCAGCTGGTGGAACCACCTCCACTTCCAGCACCATGCGAAACCCAACTGCTTCCGAAAGGACCCTGATGTTAACATGCACCCCTTATTTTTTGCTCTGGGAAAAAAGCTCTCTGTAGAGGTGAGACCTGGTGAAGTCTGTGAGGTTGCAGCATGAAGCTCAGGAAAGCTGCAGAGAGCTAGGAGAAGTAGTTAAATTAATTAAATTAATTTAATTTTTATCATTTTGATAGCCATCACTAGAACCATCACAAAGGCAGGGTCAGGAACGTGCAGCTGGTGGTGGCAGCTCCACAAGTGTCGAGAAGAGAGCTGCTGTTCAGAATGAGTTTGGATGTGTACAGGGATATAATGGGGTTCCTCAAGAATGTCAGTGTTCACTGTGTAAAGATAACAGATCACACTGAAAAATTAGGAGGACAATCTGTTCAGCCCTCTTCCTGTGGACATGGTTTAGGGTCTAGACGCTTATTTCTCAGCTTTGGAGACTAACTGCAAGTAGGTGGGAGCTCTCCCCGCTGTCATCTTTGTCAGTAGCATCACAAGTTTTTCTTTTTAATGGAGCTCTATGCTGGCAGCAAACTGTTCTCAGTGTTTTTTTTATGGAAATATTGTTAAGCAACTGTGCCCCCTGTAGGGAAAGGGCTTCCAGTGCACTTTGCTGATTGTGCAAGGAACTACCCAGGCTGTTGTGCATCCAAGGCAGAGTGAGCAGGTTCACTTCAGAAAACATATCACAGCAGTCATAGACTGACGTTCTGGGTGAAAATGAAGCCAAGGGCGTGGTGGGTGCTGGTGTGATTTGATAGGCTTCAAAGCTAGGAGGTATCTAAGCATGCATTTCTTTGGAAGAATAGATCAGATTATATACATGAATGTCTTTAGATGTCTTTATGGCTTGAATAATTTTGCTTGTTTTAACAGCTGGGTGTACAAAAGAAGAAATTCATGCCTTATAACCACCAGCACAAGTACTTCTTCATCAGTGAGTACCTCACATTTTGCAGTTCTGTGGACAGCATTTACTCAACCCCTTAGTTTTGCAGTTTACATCAGCGCGATAAAAGGGCATGGTTAATGACTCTGCCATCTCTTTCTCCATTGTAGTTGGTCCCCCAGCTCTGTTGCCTCTCTACTTCCAGTGGTACATATTCTACTTTGTGGTACAGAGGAAGCAGTGGGTGGTAAGTGAGCTCTGCTTTGCCAGTGGTGGCTTTTCCGGATCTGATACAGATACATTTTGGCGCAGGAAGGGAAGCGTTACTGGGAGGATCTCTGAGCTGTGCATCTGTGTGTCAGGGAGGTGGGGTATATGATCGGGGAAATAATGTGTGCTGGCAGAGAGAGGCTCCATGCAGCCCTTCTCCTCTGTGGAAGTTCCGTTCGCAGCTGGATGACAAAAGGCGTTCCCTGAGCAAATGGGCTGAGGTAGTTGCCAAGCCGCTCTCCATCATGTTAGAGAAGTCCTGGCTGTCAGATGAAGTCCCTGGCGACTGGAAGAAGGGAAACATCGCTCTCATTTTTAAGGAGGGTAGAAAGGAGGACCCTGGGAACTTATGACTCTGTGGACAGGTCAGCTACACCTCCGTGCCTAGGAGGATCGTGGAACAGATCCTCCGTGTAGCTGTGTGAAGGCACATGGAAGCTAGGGAGGTGACTTGAGGCAGCCAACATGACTTCACTGTGGCAGATTTTGCCTGACCCATCTGGTGACCTATGATGGAGGGACTGCATCAGTGGACAAGGGAAAAGAACTGATGTCATCCTCGTGGACTTCCATAAGGCCTTTGGCATGGTCCCACACAACTGTTTTGTCTCTGCATCAGAGAGAGATGGATTTGAATGCCAATACTTCTTTTCTTAATGAAGCTTTATCTGTTTCCTGCATTACAGGACCTGGCCTGGATGTTGACCTTCTACATCCGATTCTATCTCACCTACCTGCCCTTACTGGGTGTGAAGGGTATCCTGGGGCTTCACCTTTTAGTCAGGTATCATTCAACTTCAAATGGAGTGCATCTCCTCTACTCAGTTCCCTTCATGTCAGCTCTTCAGCCTCCTGGTTATCTTTCCCATCTGCTCCCTGTTCTGTCCCCTTACTCACTGCAGCACGACAGAGCAGGTTTGCTTGGCACGTGTCTGTAGAAGGTCTGTGTAGGCCTGATCCGCCGATCAGATCTTTGGGGTTCCCTGTGTTCATTTTGTCAATTGATGACTAGCTTGTATTGGTGCAAGTGCTTTGTACTGAACTGTGGCAGACTTGTGAGATGAATGATGGGATTTTGTGTTTTGTATGCACAGGTTCATAGAGAGTAACTGGTTTGTCTGGGTTACGCAGATGAATCACATCCCAATGCATATTGACTATGATAACAACGTGGACTGGTTCTCTACCCAGGTAAGACCTTGCTTCCAGAGCTGTGTCCTTTGAATGAGAGAAGTTACAGGTCAGGGTACATGCTGCCCAAGAAAGCTGATGACAGCAGTGACGGGAGCTGAGAGGGAAGAGAACATAAGCAGCTCATCCTCCCTGTATAAAGTGAGTGATACGTGCAAAGAAAGGAGGTGCAGAAGTGGGTTGGAGGCTTCAGAGGCTGAGTACGGGTCCCTTCAGGGAAAAGAACTGGAGATGCAGCACTGGTCTTCAGATGGAAATCTGCCCATGCAGGGAGGATGGATCTCTGTGTGCTCTGTCTCCCTTCAGCTCTGAAGGCATTATGTAGTTTAAGTGAGAGATGGAGGGGGACCTGCACACTGAGTCACGGTTGCTTATCATACTGGGCAAGTCAAGTCTGTTCTCAGTTATGTCCCCAGCAGTCATGCACCACAGCACAACCATCTCGTGTTGACTAGAGATGGCTTTTGGAGCTGCTGTATTCAGTCAGGAGGTGTGTCATGATAAGGACCTTGTGCCTGCTTACTGTTGTGGTTGGCTCATGTAGGAGAAGGGGCAATCCTATCACNAATGACTTTTTTTTTTTTTTTTTTTTTTTTCTCTCAGCTCCAGGCAACCTGTAATGTTCATCAGTCCTTATTCAATGACTGGTTTAGTGGACACCTGAACTTCCAAATCGAGCACCAGTGAGTTGTGCATGGGTTGGGGGTGTGAGAGCATTTCAGGGAGTGCTGGTTACACTAGATGCTTGTAAGGTCTGTATCTTGCTATCAGCTAAGGCAAGAACAAAGTAAAATATGGGTAATTTTGGGGCTCTTTATATGGGGATGGAACGGGAAATCCAAGTGATGGTCATAAACTTCTTGGAGCACTGCTGAGCAGCAACACCACTTCAGGTCTGAGAAGCATTGACACAGGAGTGAATGACAATTACCCAGCTCCCTGGTGCCGAGTGAAGTGATGTGAGAGGGACCGCTGCAAAGCGCTAACGGCTGGAGGCACAGGGGGAGGTTCAGCATGACCCCAAAGCTCAGGCACAGAAAAGGTGTAGGAGTTGTGTGGGGCAATGATGGATGCCATTGAAATCACCTTTTATTAAAAAATTATTTTTAATTTTTATTTTTTCCACAGCCTGTTTCCTACAATGCCTCGACACAACTACTGGAAGGTGGCCCCGTTGGTGAAGTCCCTGTGTGCCAAACACGGCATTGAGTACAGCTGCAAGCCGCTGCTCACCGCCTTTGCAGATATAGTGCAGTATGTATCCACCCACTGCCTTCTGCAGGTGCAGGGCTGTCCAGTACTGGGGGAACAAGCAAGGGACGTAGGGAGTGGAGGGGCGGCCAGCTTTAAGGATCTCCTTTGCTTAATCTGTAGATGGGAATTCTTCCCACAAATTTGTGGGAAAGTGTAGATGATGCTGTGTTTCATTACCTCGTTTCTAACGAAATATGATTCTCTCTTGGCAGCTCTTTGAAAGATTCAGGGGAGCTCTGGCTAGATGCCTATCTACATAAATAAGAATCAGTGGATCCTTACAGAGGAATTCCCCACCCTTGTTGCCTCCTGTGGTGATGACCAGGAAGATACTGCACAAAGGAGAGAAAGCTGGCTAAGCCAGAGGTGGGGGGGTGACACAGCTTAATTCCAGTGATGAATGTGATTTGTACAATTTTTTAAAAAGGCGTGTTCTTAATTACTCTTGTGCTTCTTTCATTTCTCTTCTCTGGTACTGAGCTACAGGGAAAAGTAGAATGGAGGAGGTTGTTCCATCAAGCTGGAAGCTTCTTTGGGGCTGGGAGCAGATTGCTTTCTGTCTGCTGATACTTCATTTGCTGAGTATATAGGAGAGAAGTCTCTTATCTAACATAGGCTGTTGTGAGGTGGCTCTCATGAATATAGTAAGAAAGTTGAGACAATATGCAACATGAGTTATTGAAATGTGAAGACAATAAGAAGTTCTGTAGTGCTACATTCTCAAAAACCTATGTGTAATCAGCAATGGCAATAGAGGTCCCCAAACCAAGGGGCAACGGGGAGCATGAGGGATCTCGTACCAGTATGTGTGTATATATGGGTGAAAAGGAAAAGGTGAGGGCAGCAGTTCTGCAGAAATAAGCTTGAGGAAATTGGAGACCTAAGGCAGAGAAGCAGGAAAGTGCAGGTTATTCCCTGGGTCTGTAGATGTGAGAGCCTGGCGTGCCATTTTCTGAGGGAATGCTCCCCTGCACTTCTGTACTGGAGGCCTCTGAGTTATTTGACCATTTCTAACCTTCCTATGGAGTCTCTGCAAGCAGCTTCCACAGTGCCATACTTCTGAGTGTTACTGAACCAATTACTGGAAGTCAGAAGGGCCAACAGATGGCATGTCCCTAGCTGGGATCCCTACAGGGGCTGGATTCGGTTGGAAGCAAAGGGACAATAAGTCTGGTGGCCACCTGAAGCTTCACTTGTTTTTGGAGCTCTGGACTAAAGGGTGATTTGTTAAGTGGAGAGAACTCAAACTTCTGGCCCAGGGAGCATGTTTTCCTGTCTGAGCTGCAGACAAATTTGAGCTCTAGAAATGCTAAGCTTGGGGATGCTGTTTAAGTTATTTTTAACTCTTCAACGGACAGAAGTCAGCAGGCTTGCGTACCCATAGGCACACACCAGCCAGAACAGTACTGCTCTTTCCCTGTCGGATGATGTGCCTTCAGAACACCCCAGAGGGCACGTACTGTGCGGTCGGGTGTAATGTTGATGAGCCTTACTGCATTCCCTGGAGTCTTCTCCTTCACTACACCAATGGTACAGGTACCAAATAGGACAGAGCTCTTGGCATAGCAGCAGCAAAGATGTTTCCATCACATTTTTGTCTTTAAGCCTTTGTTTTTTTTTTGTCTGTGCGTTCTGGGACCAATCCCTTTTTCTGTTGCATCCCAGGTAGCTAAACAAGGTAGTTCCCTACCTGGTTTGTGCTTTTTTTTTTTTTTTTTTTTTTTTCCCCCCCAGCTGCTAACTGTTAACACAGTGTTCCTGACAGCTTCTCAAGAGCTGTTACCTCAGTAACAGGTTGGTTAATGTCCAGAAGTGGTTGATTTCTGAGGAAGATAACGGTGCTTTTTCTGGTCAACATCCAAAAGGAGTATGACTTGTGAGGAAGCAGAAGAAATGAGTCTTCTCAGGCCAAGGTTATTTTTAAGCACAGAATAAAGTTGTAATGGAAATAATAGAATTATCATTAGATCACTGATAACTGCTGATAAAATTATAAAGGAAACAGGCCTTAGTCACTCCTTTCTACCTTGTTTTTCCTGCTCTGTTTCTCTCCCTCTTATTATTAGAACTGTTGATGGAGGAAAGTCTAATAATAAAATTTCTTACCTTAAAAATTATTGCTGTCATCAGAGTAAAATATTCTGTGCACAAGTCAACAGTCCTTAAAGTGTGGAATAAGTGTCCACAGCTGCAGAAAGAACTGTCGTAAACTTCAATTTGTATTTCAGAGGGAGGGATCACTTCATTAGCTTTGTCCTTTTTAACTTGTGTGAAGTACACAGTACAAACACTCAAACCAAAATGAATTCTACCAAAACAAAACCATATACCAGCTCTTCCTCCAGGATGAGGACGAGAGGAAAAAATTACCCCTGACTTCTGGAAGTTGCGCTAGTATATGCGTAGCAACGTACACATTTCAGGAAATCAGGACCTGTTCTGTAAGGGCTTAATTCAACAGGCTCTTGGCTCTCAGATGAAGCCTCAGAGTGGCTCCATTTGTCCTGCAGCAGCAGGAGCAAGCCTTGTGGCTTTGGCTGTTCTCCTGGGCAGTATCACCCCAAACCGTCCTCTTGGCTGTGGAATGTAAGAAATAATTTTTGAAGATCTCTGTTGCTGAGCACTGCCAGAAGTTTTCTCTGACCTTGGAGTGCTGGCTCTAAGCCACAGAAGACAACGGTCTTGCTGTGCTGGTCAGGACAGCTATGGTTCCACGCCTGAGCTCCATAATGGAATACCCCAGGCTAGGCTCTTCATGCACGTGGATGGAGTTGGATGAGTGGGGAGCTGCCTAAGCAAGGCAAGAGAAATCAGTGAAGGCAAGGATGGTTTTGAAGATCCTCTAAAGGGATTCCATCTCCCTAACTCAAATTTCACAACTCTGAATTTTAACTTCTGGATAGAACCACCCAGACTTCTCCCATCTTCAATTTTTGCCGTAATTGTCAGCTTTGAGAGTAATGTGCACTTCTGCTTTCTTTCTGTGGACCAGCGAACCTTTAATTCAGGTATGTAGGTAGAGTAATTGCAGCAGGCAGGAGAGGCAGTCTTCCTGTTTGTCAGGACAAGTTTTTAATCGTATTTGACAAAAGAGGGAACTGAGCTTACGATTCCATGTCTGCTGGTTGCTGAGTGCTCGAATCACAGAGAATCTTTATGAAGGTACGAGTACTTCCAGCGTGCTTTTGAAGGAAGACTGCTAGTTTTCATCTCAGTTCCCAGACAGATTGTGACAAGTGAGGTAAGTGGGGAAAAAAACTCTGTATGTCAAGTGGGCTGTAAGTATTCACCACTTGTATGTTGGAAGTGTTTGGTGTTGGGTTTTTTTTTTTTTGAATGCCCAGAGTTGGAGCATTATTATCCAGATGTTTAATTTCAAAAAGTTGAATCAATTAAGCTACCCTCAGGGCTAGGATGATCTAAGAATTAACACTTCTGGAGATAATAGTGTATCTAAGTTTAGTTTAGTGCCTAAGACTTTGGAGGCTTGTGTCTTCTCTGCCACTGTAGAGAGGAAGCAGCTGCAATTCAGTAAATCAGTTGCCCAAGTACCCAGGGAAAATAACATGATGAAGCGATCCACAGTCCTAAAGGCAAGACCAAAAGGGGATCTGGATCAAGATTACTCAGTTCTGCATGCTCTAAGTTTGCAAGATGCTCTCCAGGGCAGCTCAAGCTGCATGACAGCTCAGTTTCTGCAACCGTTCTGAGCTTTCTAGATTCCGCAATGGCAGATTACTCAGACTTTTGGTATTGAAATTTCACACCACTGAAGTGCAAATCCAAAACCCCTTTCAGTTTCTCTGAACATGCACTGGAATACACCTTTTAGGAACACCACAGGCCTCAAATTTTACTGTTTAGTGGAAGCCCTTTGGCTTTACCGTCATCCCTAAAACATGGAGCCTGGACCAGCCACACGATGGCAGCAAGGCAACAGAAGGGACCAGGAGATCACGGCCTCAGAGCTGAAGTGTGAGTGTTTAAAGGCTCTGTTATTCCACTGTTCATCTGAAGTAACTAAAAAAAAAACTAATCACAGGATCATGGGGCCCTTAAGGTTGGAAAAGGCTTTCAAGATCGTCAAGTCCACCGGGTCCTTTGCTACTGGGTAACCTTCCAGCTGCCCTTTCCCAAGCCTTTGCCTCTGCATGGGCTGTTGGGACCAAATGCATGGCTCAGAGCAACTTTTGGCTGATGTGAGAACAGGCTCCCAGAATTCTCTGACCGAAGTGGTGCATCTCCATCTCACCCCCTTAACAGGCAGGACTGTATTAAAATTAGTCTTACCTGTTTGCAGGAGTAGCTCGGGGGCCTTTTGGTTTTGGGTCCTTGATTTAGTTCAGCCCATACAGTAGAAAATAAAAATTTTTACAAGGTGTGCTAAATATCCAGTACAGACTTAATGAACAGAAGAACTCATTCTCTCTGAAGATCTCTCAGGAGGATCAGATCACGATGGAGGGGAGACAAGCTCATCTTCTGTTGACAGCCATTATTCAAAGACCAAAAGGCAAGTGGACGCAGAGATGGTAGTTCTGCAGTTTTCTGTAACTGTTGCGCTCGCATATGAGAGTAAAAAAAAAAAGCTCTTTCAGACACAATAGTGGCAGTGGTGCATGTTAGGCAATCAAGTTTTTGAATTGCATGATGCAATTCAAAAATTCAGCTGTCTTAACAAGCAGCTAGGAACAGGATAGGTTATTTTGCTTTCTGTAAAGCATGCCTCTGCAGCTGTCCAAAATCAGCTAATAAGGAACCAACCACTCTAATTTCATCTGTATTCAGCATTTGCCTCAGTATCAAATTTATCATGGATATGTTTCCCTGCATATTTCACATTACCCAATAATTAACATCTTTATTAATGAAACTGACAGTGGGATTGAGCATGCCCTCAGGAATTTTGCACGTGGCACCAAGCCGAGTGGTGCAGTTGGCATGAAAAGAGGAGGGAATGTGGTCCAAAGGGACCTTGACGGGCTTGAGCAGTAGGCCCACGTGACCCTGATGAAGTTCAACAAGGCCAAGGACACAGATGGGTTGGAGTGGTACAGGGGAGGACTACAGGGATGCTCAGAGGGCTGGAGCAGGTCTCCTGTGAGGAGAGGCTGAGAGAGTCAGGGCTGTTCAGCATGGAGAGGAGAAGGCTCTGGGGAGACCTCTTTGTGGCCTTCTGGTACCCAAAGGGGGCTACAGGAAGGCTGGAGAGAGACTTTTACAAGGGCATGTAGTGATAGAACAAGGGGTAATGGTTTTAAATTAAATGAAGGTAGATTTAGAACAATGAATGTCTGCCTTGGTACGGCTTCCTTGGTAACATTTTTAATGCTGAGCATGATGCTACACAGCACAGAACATCCCTTTGGTCAGCCTACACCAGCTGTTCTGGCTGTGCCCGCTCCCAGCCTCATGCCCGCTCCCAGCCCACTTGCTTGGTGGGGCAGAGTAAGACACAGGGAGGTCCTTGATGCTGTGCAAATGCTGCTCTATATTGCTATTCAGCAACAGCTAGATCATTGCTCGTTATCAACACTCCCTTGGTCATCAGTCTACGACACAGGACCCCACAGGCTACTGTGAAGGAAATTAGCTACACCCCAAGCACACCCACCACAGGGCAGCAGGATGGTGGCAGATCTGGCTTCTGCAGCAGAGTTCAAGGCAGAGGCCTGCTCTGATTCCAGGTGTGTATGCACGCAATTCAACACGCTGCCTTGAGAAATACCAGGAACAGCGTGACTACATCACTCCGGTGCTTCACCAAGGTAAGAACTCTTTGCTTACTGAATCTGTCTGGCTTAAACGCATGTGCTGTGTTTCAGTGCATTGTACAGATGTGTCCGTGGTTACTAGAACAGTACAAAATTGCCACAGAACACGCTAAATGCTCCAGGATAACAGGGTGGAAAATTTCCGTGATGTAACTGCCAGCAGAAATTGCCCTCATGAGATGCAAGTCTGATAGATTCAGCCACGGTCGGTTCTTAGACCTGTACTATTTACTTGTTCTAATAAATATTGTTGGTTATTTTTAATATCAAAGTTTTGGAGACTGTAAGTAAGAAGAAAAGTAAATCACTGATACAGAGCAACCTGCATCACCCAGGAAGCTGAGTACAAGCAAAAGGAATGTTTTGACACAGGCAAATACAAAGTTTCACATCTGGGGGTGGTGGATCTGTGTTGCTGTTTCAGGAGAGGTGATGCCATAGCTTTAAGGAAAAAGATCTGGAAGCCACTGTATGTTGCCTGTTGCATATGAGCTTCCAGTTGGGTGATGCTTTCAGAGTGCTTAAAAAAAGATCTGTGCCTACAAAGGATAAAAAGGGAAAGGAATAAAGAAGAACTGCAGCTTTCTACACAGGCATGTCTTCTATCTGGATATTTATCAGGTGTGGTGCCTGCAACAAGAGAACACTGTTGAATAGCTGAGGAGAATATAGAACAGAGGTGCAGGAAAAGAATTTTTCAAGAATTTTCTAGAAGATAACTCCTTGTAAACTGTAGCTGTTGCCTGCTTTAACTGGAGTTGGGTAGTCCTGAGGCCAGTATCATCGTTACATCACCTTCTAACAGATGCTCTGAGATGAAGGTGGATGCTACTAAAATAATAATTTAGATACATAACCAGACAGAATCGGAACTTCTTCTGGAAAAGATGCAAATATTGTAATTCCTTTCTAAGATCATCTCTCAATCACAGTTATCTAAAATGAACAAGATGAAGTAATAGATGCTGGATGTTCCCCAAGTATTAAAAAATAAAAATAAAAAAAAAAAAATTGAAAGGCAAAGGAAGATGTTGCCAATGAGCTCAGGTTGCCTTGGTCATTTTGATGTTCTCTTTGTCTTATTCCCTCACCCAAGAAGAAGATCGGTAACATGTGACTTCATCTGAAACTAAAAAATTACAGGTACTTGTCTTGAGCAAATGTACTGAAAGTACTGATAGAGAGGGTGCAGTAGTAAGGGAAAAGGCCTGCTGGAGTCTAATTCAGGTTCCAGAGCAGACATGGATCATGTCATGTCTGTGACATGTAGACATCTGCTAACTCCTGAAGAAAGCACATCTTCTGAGAGAACATTGCTTTAACGAAGGCAGTCACCACCTGTAGCTGCTGGGAGGCAGAACGTGTTAAGACAGTGCAGACTAGAAGAGATTGCTAAACTTTGTGTTATCAGATGCAAGACTAGAGGCAAACATGGAGGATGTTTTTTTTCTTTCTGAAATCAAAGAAGAGAGATTTTGCAATACTGAAGTCATACCAGGGTAATAGGACTCATCAGGATTCTCCTTCCTCTTACGTTCAAGATTTTTGTACATCAGGAACTGGAGGCACAGTGTGCCTGGCAATGAGGAGCTTGTTAGAAGCAGGGTGATGTTGGATCAGAAGTAAAAGGCATTGGGACCTCCTGTAACAGGGGAGGAAAGCAGGACTGGGTTGCCTTATTCCTCCAAAACTACTTCAGGGGCACCAGGCTAAATTTCTTACTCTTGCTTCTTATTCAAGCGTTAGAAGAATTAATTGGCTCAGACCACTGGCTGTAGAGAATTAGCTGTACGTGGGAAGCTGACTGTCTGTCGGATGGATGCTCTGGTCTCAGAGTTAAAATGAGATCTAGCATGTTGCTTTCCTGATCAAAATGCATAGTGGCTGAGCTGCCACTCTCTTATCAGACTGAAAAAGCCACATGCCTACTCCATACTGTCTCAAGTTCTAGGACGCTGCCATGATGCCTTACTTCCTCCAGGGAAGAAGAGTTTTGTGCGGTTAAACTTCCTAAATGTACTTCTTGTACTTTTGCCAAAGGCAGTCTAATGGTCTTGTTCTTGGAGCCAAACCCCAGAAGGAGTCTTCTTGCAGGCAGCTCTTCACCTGTGCTGAGCTACAGGGCAGCCCTCTCAGGCATAGAAGCACGCGGCTTGCCTGCACCCATAAGCACTCCTTCTTTACGCTTTCCTCATTTTCAGAGAGGTGTAGTTGACCAATGTTAGGCCTGAACAAAACAAAATCAAAGTGAATGTGACAGGACAATAGCTATAGTTCCTATTTCTGCAGTAGTTCCTATTCCTGCAGTCCCTGGGTCCTGAACATGCCAGAGCTTTGCCCTTGCGCATTTCGCAAGTATGGTGGTAAAATTCTTAATATGTAGATTTGAGAGATATGGCAAAGAAACTTATCCTAACAAAATGAATGTTCCTTTTGGCCAAAAGGAAAAAGTGATCGTTTCCAACTCCCACTCCTACCCTCACTCCTGAGTTTCACTTCTGTAGGTTGTACCACTTCTACAGGCTCTGCCAACAGCCATCTCTCTCTCCACATTGTTAACTGTGGCAATTAACAAGCTCCTCAAGGCGTCCACCTCCCTCAGGTGGGGGTGCTTGGCCTTGTTTATCTACAGATGACTGTCTGGGGTTGTGTATTCAGCTGGATGAGGAGCTCAGATACGAGTGTGGAGGAGTCCTACAGTATAAAACCTTATGGGCCTCTCCTCCTTGTAAGGAGGGGAGAAATCAGCTCAGGAGAGCATCTCACGTTGATGAGGAACTATCGCTGAAGCAGATTAGGAATGCAGAGGATAGGGAAAAGTTCATGGAAGTGCAAGTAGGAATTGCTAAATGTCAACTGGGCAAAAGAAATTAAAGCAATTAGTAAAAGCTTCTTCAGCCGTATAAATTAAAAATATGACTGAGAAGAAGTGAGGCCTCTGTGGAGGCGATAGGAATCAGAAGTTAAAGGCTGACACGTGCTTGCAGGTCAAAATGTTGCTATGCTGTGAATATGCATGGCAACGTGTCTGGCGAAGGACTCTTGAAGGCCAGCACGAGCAAGTAATGAAGCTACAGACTCGGCAAGTTTGGCTGTTAAGAATGAAAGCAGAAAGTCGGTTTTGCATCTAGAAAATAATTTAACAAAACTGATTCCAGCTGTTTCTGTGACACCTTGGTGTTATTTGGGCCAGTCCAGTCTCATACCATCAGGGCAATGGGATGGATGCACCTTCATCAGACCTGCTGGAGGGAACAGTCAGCGCTTGGGGGTGGCTTAGCTACGCTGTCTTAGGATTGTGGAGTCATCCAGGTCAGAAAAGACCTCCAAGGTCATCAAGTCCAACCATGACCTGCTGAGTGCCATAAAGGCAAAAACTGCATAGTGCAAGCAGACTGAATTTATGGCTATGCAGTGGAGAAGTCAGCTACACCTCTCTGAACACAAGGGAAGTGTGCAGGAGCGCTTACGGGTGCAAGCGAGCAGCGTGCTTCTGTGCCTGAGAGGGCTGCCCTGTAGCTGGGCACAGGTGAAGAGCTGCCTGCAAGAAAACTCCGGCTGGGGTTTGGTTCCACACAGGGCAGGAGGCAAGTTGTTGCAGGATCCCTGTGTCGTATGTTGCAAAGTTGGAAGGTAGCCCAGGACCCACAGGAAGGACAAAAGGAAGGTGTTCTGTGTGTAGGCACTGGAATCACTGGGGGTGTTTTAATCCTTGCTTATGCTGTATGGCTCCAAATTGGTGTTGCACAAGGCATGCGTTAAAAAATGTTCAAGCATGGTTGCTTTTTGCAGAGTCTTTCTTTTGTGGGTGCACAGTTGTGTTTGTAATCAGTGGGTGTCCTGCGCTGAACACAGAAAATGCTATAAAATGCTGAGTAGTCTGAAAGAATCAATCCCAAATATATAACAGTGGAAAAACAAAACAGATTTGTTGCAGTCATTTAACAATTTTGGCTTGGATCATTGTGTGTTTTAGTTCCACTCTAGCTATATATATAGTGCTTTTTAGCAGCTCTGGAAATTATAGACCTTCATAATTTATAATTTTCAGTCTGCTGAATTTAGAACCTAAGACCTAGAGGCTTCTGTGAAGTTGGAGCATGCCAAGGATATATCCCTTAGGAACCGCAGGTTAAATGAGATATGCAGCATAGGAATTGATCGTTGAAGAGATTAGTATCAGCCCTCTTTAAAAAAGAATATGCGTGTGCAGTTACAGATGATGTGTGTAATGCGGTGCGTAGAGTTTTAGATGAGAGGTTCACTGTGCTTATGACAGAACCTAATTTTATGCCTCACTCTAATAGCAAGGCAGAGTTCTCAGTACCTTTTGTTTTTTTTTCTTCGTTATTATTTTTCACCCATAAAATGCAACCCAAAGTTAAGAGTGAAAGCAAAGTTTGCTACCACCCAAAAGGTAGAATTTTGAAGGTGTTTTGTTCTCTTTTGCAAAAGATATAAAGATAATTTTAACAGAAGAAAACAACAAGCCAACAAAAGACATACGTTAGCTTACTACTTATACCTGACTTAAGGAGTGAACTGAAGTTCGTAAAGACTTTGACTGTTTGAGCAGCCTAAATCCTGCAAGGGCTGAAAGAAAAGCAGCTCCCACGCAACGGGGAGCTGCCAGCAGAGATCTCGCAGCTCCTTCAGGCTCTTTCATGGCAGTCTGGTCGGACTTTATGTGGTCATGCACTTTCAGAGCCAGCCTTGAGCACACACAGCCAAACCATGGGGAGGGAGAGGAGGAAGTTGCAGGGCTTGTTGGTGCACTCAGTGTTCTCCATGATGAAATAAAATGTTTCTGTGCTGTGTGTCTTAGCACCAGGTTCTTATCTGGACCTAGGTCCTCCCAGTGCTATAGGAGTTTGTCTGCAGTGGATCGAGTGAGCATAGCAAATATTTACATGGTGCTGGATACAAGCACTGTAATAACCACCAGTTCAATAGTCACTGACCGACTTTCTGGGCATCTGGAAAACTATGTCAGGTGCTTATGCAAGGAGATGCTCTGTCACAAAGCATGCCTACTCGATCCCAGACGTGTACGATACAGAGTTTGGAAGGCGTGTGGGCAGTTGTTGCAGAACTCTGACTATGGTGCAAATTTACTTCAACAGATTTCCCAATAGTTTCTCTGGGGAAACATGCCTGGTGCGACTTTCACACTCGGTGCTTTTCCATGCAACTCTGAAATTTGTTTGGTGACCTGGATAGTGCAGACAGAGAAAGCCTTTGCTTTCAGATTGGGAAAGGATGTGTTTGAGGCTTTTTACTGTGATGTGATATAGACAGACATTGCAGGACCCTCTGAATGCGATCTGATGTTATGTAAATTCAGAAACTTAATACTATGCACACTGTTAATATGAAGGGCAGCCTTAGAGTTCCCAAACTTAATTTTTTTACGTAGCAGCAGTGGTTTGGTGGATGCTGACAGCCACAGTGTGTGTTGACAGTGAAAGTCACCGTTACTGACTGTATGAGTACTGTCAGAGACATTCCATATTTGTTGGCTCCAGCATGTTCCTGGCTCTGTATTCTCCAGCTCCTTGTAGACCAGAAACTAAACCCCAGTTTTAGCTACTCTTTTTCCGGTAGCTGCTGCATTTACAACTAAGGGCAAGTTTTATGCACAGCTATGGAGTAACTTATTTTTTTTTGCATGTACTTAAAAACAAACAAACAAAAGCCTATACAAAAATTTGCAAAAGCTATAGCATATTTCAGTACGCCCCCCCCCCCAAGTATGGAACAAGACTTGTGTAAGATGAACTACTCCACACATAGTCCATGCTGGAATGTGAACACAAAAACATATCAGTGTAGAACCTTCTTTCATTTAGAGCAAGATAAAGGGTTACAAAATGCAATGTGACAGCACAGTATATATTTTTTTTTCTCCCATTCTTTTATCACTGCCTTTTAATGAATACCAGTTGTCACAATCATCTTTTAGCTGGGGTGGTTCAATCATTGCTGCATGCCAGGATCTTTAAATTGCTGCTTTGGGATTGAGTGATTAATTTGCAAGATGATGCATGATGTAATGTATCAGAATTGCGTAATTTACAGCTCTGTGTCAGCCAGAATGCCTGCCTGCTCCTTGCAGGGTAAGGGCAAGGCAGTTGTCTCTACTCTGTGCAGTTTCAGCTGTCTCTATCCAACAGCTTTTGTGCTACTGTTAATTCCATGGAAAACACAAGGAAGACAAAATCTTCAAAATAAGAAAGTTATTCTGTATAAACGAAACAATGCCTTTCTCCTGATGCAGAGACCTGTCAGGGCATCTCTGCTTTGAGCAGCCTTGCCTAGGATTTCTGCATGCTGTCTGCCTAAGAGACAAAGAATGCAGGCATAAATGACCTCACCTGGCTGAAGTGCTTTGCTCAAAAGCACGGCTGGGCTAGGTTCATTGCAGCAATTATATTATTAAAGAGAAATGTGAGTGAATGCTTTATACTTTTTTGACTTTGACCTGTAAACTGCAACTATTTCTTTCTGTACAGAAAACACTGTGTGTCAGAGTGAGAGAGACAAGATGGGAAGAATAATTTTGTGAATTTTGTGGAGAAGCCTTTCTTAGTGATAACGGAGAGAGAGTTTAGGACAGCTATTGTATTAACTGAGGTGTCTTAGTGAAGCATCTAAGTCAAAGCAGGATGAACCAGGACCTGTCTTTCTGTTGTTCCTGAAGTCTGCAACTTTTGCTGAGTTTTTTCAGTCCTTCTCAGAACTGGGAGCTCAACAGATAACCCCCTTTCTTTGAATCACGATACGTGATCTCTTTGTGAAGCTGAGTGTCACGAGATACATCTGAGACTGGTAAGATTTCAGGCAGGGACTAGGCACTGTTGTAGGCAAAGGATGAACAAAGGAGCTCCTCACCAAACCCAAGCAGAGGAAGGAAGCCTGTAAAGGATGGAAGCAAGGACAAGCAGCCTGCGAGGAATACGAAGAAATTGTCCAAGCAGCAGGGATCAGGTCAGGAAGCTAAAGCCTTGATAGAAATAAATCTGGCCAGGAATGCCAAGGGCAATATGAGAGATCTCTGTAAGTTCATTGGTGATAAAAGGAAGACAAGGGAAATTGTGAGTCCTCCCTCACCAAAAGGAAACAGAAGACCTGGTTACTCAGAATGTGGAGAAGGCTGAGGTACTCAATGACTTCTTTGGCTCATTCTTCACGAGCAAGTGCTCTAGCCATGCTGCCCAAGTCACAGGAGGCAAAGGCAGGGACCAGGAGAATGAAGTACGGTCTACTGTAGGAGAAGACCAGGGTCGAGACCATCTAACGAAGCTGAAGGTGCATGGGCCTCTGGGACCTGATGAGAGTATCTGCAGGTGGTGAGGGAACTGGGGGGTCAAGTTGCTGGGCTGCTATCCATCATATTTGAGACATTGTGGCAGTGTGGTGGCCGGCAAGATCATGGAGCCGATCCTCCTGGACGCTATGCTAAGACACATGGAGAACAGAGAGGTGACTGGTGACAGCCAGCACGGCTTCACTGAGGGAAAATTGTGCCTGAAAAATGTGGTGGCCTTTTATGACGGGGTTACAGGACTGGCGGAAGAGGGAAGAGCAACTGATGTCATCTACCTGGACCTGTGCAAATCATTTGACACCACCCAACACAACATCCTTGTCTCTAAATTGGAGAGACATGGACTTGAGTGATGGACCACTCAGTGGGTAAGGCCTTGGCTGGATGGTCACACTCAAAGGTCTGTGGACAACAGCTTGATGTTTAAGGTCCCTTCCACCCCAAACCATTATATGGTTCTATGATTTATGGTTATAAACCTAGTACATTCATACAAGCAAACAAAAAGTTTGGTATAAGGTGGAAAGCTCGTGATTTGGGACTTAATTCAGTATTGCCTTATAAAGGGATAGGACGAAAATCAGATGAGGGCAGATTCATTTCATTTTGCCGTTTCATTTAACTGAATAACAGATCCCTAAATTATCTTCCTAAATCTTTCTGTTTACGTATGTATGTATTCAGTGAGGTAGCCTGCAGGTCTCTTGAGTAATCAGACCTTCCAATGGCAACTCAGAAAGGACAAGAAGAAACATGGCATTTATTCAAGGGTGTGTTGAAGAGTCTGGTGTGAAAGTGGAAGAGGAGGGTGCGTGTGCGTGAGGGGAGTCAACCAGCCCTAGAAGCACAGGATGTGGTTGGGAGTGGGACTGTATAACGGGTAGGTTGACGTGGCTCACCTGCCTGGGCACAGTGCAGCAGGGCTTAGACAAGCGAATCTCAGTGCTGAGCGCGCATCTAGCAGCGCAGATGGCTCCGCAGACTGGCTCCACTGAAAAGGAAAGGAAACCTGTTTCAGGCTTTCTACAGCTTTTCACCTGGGAAGAGATCAGAATCCACAACGGCCATGGCCAAAGTCAGGAGCAGTGGCTGGTTATTGACAGGAACGTCTACGATGTCAGCAATTTTTCCAAACAGCACCCCGGAGGCAGCCGGGTTATTAGGCACTATGCTGGGCAAGATGCAACAGTAAGATCTAGGGAGAGAGGGGCGGAAGGTGGCTGCAGTGCTGGGGCAGGACGATGTGGTGGGAGTCCAGCAAACACCTGCTGGCACCGTGCTTGGTCAGGTAACGCAGCGGACGTCTCTGTGCCATATGCAGCAATGCCCCAAAGTTCATTTGGCACTCTTGACCAATCTAGAGCTCATAATTTTCTGTATATGGTGAGAATGATCTTCCTCTGCATGCATTACTTTGCAAACATAGACAAACGCATTGCGGAACATGGCACTGCTGTCTCGTGTTGGGGGTCAAGTGCATTGCAGATAGTAGTCTTCATAGTTAATCTCCTGTGAGGCGGTAATCAGGGCCTAAGAGCAGAGAGGATGGATGCCACGCTGCAGGTTGGCAAGGCTTGCATCTCTCTGATACACATCTATGATGCTGAGATTGTGGATATGGAATCCTGCATAACGGGATCCTGCCTGCTGCCTCTAAGCTGCTGTATAGGTGCTCACTGCTGTGTTCGGTTCCAGAATTCCTGGGAAAAGGAACCTACATAAAAACGTATTGAAAAAGGTGAGATGAGGAGCACAGAATCATAACAGAATGATTTCCCCAGATCTCTGGATCTCGACAGTTTCTGATTATCCTCCATGACAGGGGGCCTCTGGATGTCTGCAGAAGGCTCATCTGTCCAAAATGCCACCTTTCTCTGACTTCCAGACTAGAGCGCTCAGAGATGGGCTTTTTCTGACAGGGGCTCTAAAGGAATGCCAGGCTGCACAAGTAAAGTCCTCTTCCGGTCCAGAAGTGTGCGGAATTTGTGCCATGACTAAAAGCTCACCTTGATTTATTGTTAGAGACAAAATCAGCGTGGATGTGACTGGTCTGATACCGAGGGTTTTGTTGTATCTGCTGTTTCTGGAGGATAAAGGAGTGCAGTCTGCCTCTTCACCTTTCTTCTGGGAAATGCGCTGAGGAGATGAGCTAAAGAAGAGCTGTGATTTATCTGGGGCTTCCTTAGTTCCATAGTTTACATTTCATTTTGAAACTGGTACTATGGATGGTTCTTGAACAAGTCTGGTTGTGTCACTAGCATTACTCCATTGCCCAAAATGTCAGTTAAGGTGAAAACAGAGAACGGTAAGAGATAACCAGTCAGTTCTGCTGTGTATGGAGCTTCATCATAAATTTCCATTGGCCCTAGTGTAGCAAAGACAGGGATTTAAAAACACCATTGTATTCTCCTAAGCATGGCTAAGAGACACCTCATTCACCGATGTGTTCTCCTGCTCCTAGGTCCTATCTACAGGGCAGGGCTGCTGGCTGAAGCCTTCTAAGGAAGGACTATGTTGAAACAAACAGATGAAAGAGCATGTTTGCAAATAGGTTTTCATCAAACACTTTCATGCTTATTACCAGCCTCACCCAGATACTTTAATGACATCTAGTTTCTTGAAACCTCTCCAGCATCTTTGGGCCTAGCTCCAGCTGATGGCAAAGAACTGCATGAGCAGCTAAAGGAGCAAAGACCTGAAGGTCTCTGGACAAAAAAAAAAAAAAAAGGAATCAGGTTCATGAATTGCACCAATGATCTGGAAAAAGTAGACACTTGGCATCAGGTATTTAACAGTCTATCTTTCTTACCTCATTTATTTGTATATTTATTTGTAGGATGCCTTTATAGCATTACACAGTGATAAGACTCTGGTGAAGAAATACTTGAAATCTCTGCTGATTGGGGAGCTGGCACCAGATCAACCCAGCTTTGAGTCTAATAAAAAGGTGTGTGTCCTAGAGCCCAGCTGTGGGAATGGCTGTTACGGAATCTGTTATGTTTTCAAAGTATCTTGTGGATTAATATTCACTTTACCCACAGAAATCACTTTTAGAGGACTTCCGTGAGCTGCGTTGCACTGTTGAGAAGATGGGACTTCTGAAGCCAGATTACACCTTCTTCTTCCTGATTTTCCTTCACCTGCTGGTGTTGGATGCTGCATCTTGGCTCACGGTCTGGTACTTTGGAATACCCCTCATGCCTTTCCTCACTGGCATGGCATTCTTCACCATCGCTCAGGTAAACTGCTGACAGCAGCTCGACGGTGCGGACATGTTTGTTTCTCCCTGATGGATGAAATGTTCGTATTGCAGCCACTGATTTACTGCCTCCTCTTTGATCTAATAACCTGGCTGAGGACAACAAGCAATTTTCATTTCTTCCAGCAAGCCTAGGTTTGCTGACAAGGTGCCAGCTATGGTTGATGGGGTGTTGTGAGGTTGAGTTAGGCAGTTCTTATAAGATGGGATGGGCTGCTTTAATCACTCTCCCCAGACAGAAACAGGAACAGCTCATTCTCAGTTCCACTTCTGGCTCTGTGTTCTGTTTGCCGGCTGATGGCTCTGGTGTTTGTTGGGTCCTTCACAAGCCAATTCCACTCACTAACTCTGGGTGATATTCTGCTGGGTTACTAACCTAATTCAGTTCATGGAAAGACATGATACATGTCAGGGTAGGTCTAGGAAAGGAGGAAACAGCCATTGGGTGGGAGAATTTGGAGGCTGAGAGGAAGAAGGAAAGCAAGGCTGTCTTAGTAGTGGCAAAACTCTACGTTTGCTCAGTTATCCATGAGACAAGTGCAGACTAACTCATTTTTGTATCACCTATTTGCCTATCACCTGCTAAAGCAGATATTCCTCAGAGAGGGTTTTTTTTCTTTTTCTTTTTTTTTTTTTTTTTTCCCCACTAGAATATGAAACGCAGTGAAACCCTGGATTTGGAAATTCTCACGCTTTCTAGACAGTTACTTGAAAATTTTATATATTTTCAATGGGAACAATAGACTTACATGCTGTAACAGTCAAATTAATTGTAATGATGCTTTGCTGCTGCAATAAAATCAATAACTGGCATTGAGCGGCTTTAATGGACAGTGGGACAGTGGTCTGAAGGGAAGTTCTCAGCGCAGAGCAGACGGGTGCACATAGTCTTCCTTGCCCAGATCAGAAGGGAGGTGAACTCACGCTGTGAAGTTAAGGAGACTCCGAGGAGGAAATTGATATGACGCTGCTACGATTCTGTATCCCTGGCAACCCTTTTGTCTTCCAGATCCAGATGGGCTGGTTCCAGCATGATCTGGGGCACTGCTCTGTCTTTAGGAAGCCCAAGTGGAATCATCTGCTGCAGATTGTTGTAATAAATGTTCTGAAGGTAATTGCCTCGCTGTGGGAATATTCTCTGGGCACAATCTGGACTAAGTAATGAATGGGATCGTCTCCACACTCAGGCAGCATTACCTGTGAGGAAAATATGCTGCAATTGTCAGTGATAGGTGGACAAATAACAATGTGACTGCTGACACTGTTCTAATTCAAATCCCTGGTACCTGGCTTTTCCTGCAGGGGTTACCTGCCAGCTGGTGGAATCACCTGCACAACCAGCACCATGCCAAACCCAACTGCTTCCGCAAAGACCCCGATCTCAACATGCACCCTCTCCTGTTCAGCTTGGGGAAGACGCTCTCTGTGGAGGTGAGTGTGGAGCTGGCAGCCCTTGGCAGAAAAGATTCCAAAGACAGAAGGCTATAAACTGAGGTACGATAACCTGAATTATGGCGCTCTGCCTAAATCATGGTAATTTCCAAAGCCTTGGTTGGTCTGAGAGCCTCACAGTCGGGCTGTTCTGAGTCTCCCACTCCCACCAGCATTCATCCAATGCTATTGGATGCATTCATGCCAAGGTTCATGTTTGATCTATCTGACTAAGCACCAGCCCCAGGCCTGCTTATCGTGATGCTTGGGCATCAGGTCCTGAGAAGCAAGGTCTTAAAGTCAGTAGTTGCTACAAGAGCAGAGTAAGCACCTCGAGGGCCGTCCAAAGAATGAGTCAGTGCAGTTGATTAGTGCTAGATGTTTGTAGTGGTATTGTAGATAGTGAGTCAGGTGTTCCCTCTGGATCCTTTTGGTTGCACGAGCTGCTTGTCACCTCAATCCTTCAGCACCAGTGTAACTGCTATGCACAAAACACAAACAGAGCAAATTATTTCTTAATCACATTTTTTTACTTTCATAAAAATAAAAAACATGAACACATCTCCCCCCTGTTCCTGGGATGTCTGATATCACTAGGGTAGGTAAGGTCTCTTTTGTCTTTTCTTTCTCCAGCAGTTCTGTTTACTCATGGAATGAAGAAGGCCTCTTGGTTAGATAAGCATTGTCTTTAAATAATGTGTCTCTCCCCTTTGGCTGGTAATAAGCAAAGAAAGCTTTCCAATGCATGTGGAAAATTCCAGCCCTGCTGTCTCAGAAAGACTCCTGAGAAGAGAATTTATACAAAGTATTTATTCATAGAAGACTGTTAGCTGCAACCTGGAAGAATTTAGTCTGTGGTCTTCTGAAAAATATCTTATGGCTATATATTAGCATAAGCCTGCAGGATCTAGAGTGAGGCGTCTGTCTCTGTGCCAGGCTGGGTTGGATGGAAGTGAAAGTATAGGAAATTGGTTCTCATCTCTTTCTGCTTTTAACAGAAATGAGTGAGGTACACTGTGGGTGGGCCAAATGGATTTCAGTGGGTTCATTTGGTTCAGTTTGTTTGTTTTCAGTTTTTATCTGGTGAAGATATCTTTGAGGTTTTTCTCAGTAATAAGGGAGCTCTAGGCATAGTCTGCCCTACCGCCTTATTGTTTTGTCCCTCAAAGAATCAGAAGTACAAAATTTGCAAATGATGTCAAGTATCCTTTTGTGTAAATAGTGAAAAAATGCACTGAGGCAATAAAGGTACTTGTGCTATGTAAACATTTCATCTCTTTGCTGTTTCATTACGTCAAAATATTCAACAAAAAGGCAAATGCCTTTATAGAGTATTTACTACTTGGATTTTGCTGTCAATTTTATAGTCATTATAGGACAACATCCAAATGCTTATTTAATTTCTGATCACCATCTCCTCTACTACTCAGAGAACTGGGATGCCTTCAGCCCACAACCCATCTGATACAGAAATTTAGATGCAGAGTTCACAGCAAACACATCCTGCGTTCATCACCTGCTGTTTCCTGTCTCAGTTTTCATACGAATAGTTTGCTCCTCCCCAAGCACTGATGGTTTAAGCACTCTGCTGTGAGCATGTGAAGGTGATTAAATGGAACCTTCATTGCCAGCACTGGAATCTTCCCCTGCAAAATTCAAATACCTTCTGAGCATTTTTGTTACTGTGGGGTATTTTTGTACCCTATTGTGAGTTTCAGAATTCTCCCTAAAAATTGCTGTGCTCTGACAGAAGCATATAATGATATCTGGATACGGAGGTTCACATGAAATCTGCTTCTCCCCACTGCTTTGGACCTTCTTTCACAGGAGAGGCTGGATTAAAGAGATTTAAGAGGTAGTTCTTGGTGGATGTTTACATTAGATAGGCATAAGAAATACGTTATGAAGTGTTTGATCTCCAACTAGCCCATTACAATGTCCAGTCATTTTTTTCAGCTTGGAAGGAAGAAGAAGTTCATGCCTTACAATTATCAGCATAAGTATTTCATCTGTGAGTATCTCTGCTCTCCTAGAGTGCTGTAGGAACATCACCGAAAAATTGCAACTGCATCTCCTTCACAAAACAATAGGTTTAGAGATCCTCCCACTGAAGACACAGCTTTGGAGACAATCACAACATTATCTTCATGTGAGGAGAAACTGCCCCTGACTATGTGATGTTAGATACTACATAAGGGTTAACCAGGTGTGAGGAAGAAGGATGTGGGAAAGAAAATTGGATGGGAAAGAAATGAAGCAGTAAAGGGTGCTGAAATGAAAAGAGGAACAGATTACATGGACACATGAAAGTTAGTGTTAATGGGAAACAGCCATTTTCCTTTCACTTCAAAGAAGAATCTTTCTGTAAGATTTATGATGCAGTGAAGTTATAAATGTCTCTGTCTTTTCATTCTTTCCTTCAGTATTGGCCCCACTTGCACTTATACCATTCTTCCAGCTGTCTATATTCTACTTTGCAATCAGGAAGAAAAAGTGGCTGGTAAGCACTGCTTGCACTGTCTAGAAACCTTACAGAAATGTAGCTACTTGTGCTGTATCTGGGTGGGCTGGGGTTAGATTCTTCACAGCAGCTCATAGGGTGCTGTTTTAAATTTGTGACCAAACCAATGCTGATAACACGGTAATGCTTTATCTATGGCTAAACAGCTTTTGCACAGCATTGAGGCCATCTCTGTTTCTCACTCTGCCCCCTCCAGTGAATAGTGCAAGAGCTTGGGAGGAGGGGACACAACCAGGCAGATGACCCAAACTAACCAAAGAGCGATTCCGTGCCATGAAATGTCATGCTCAGCAATACCAAGGGGGAAAATGGGGTTTAGGGAGATTAGCCGTCTTCTGCTCGGGAACTGACGGGGCATCAGTCTGCCTCTGCCTGTGGGAGAAGCTGAGTGATTCCTTTTGCATCACTTGTTTTGTTTTGTGTTTCTTCTGTCTTTTACTTACCAAGTAGTTTTATTTTGACCCACAAGTTTTCTTGCTTTTACTCTTCCTTTCCTCTTCTCCAATCTGCCAGGGGTGGGGAAGTAAGCCAGCAGCTGTGTGGTGCTTAGCTGCCTACTGGAGCTGACCCACAACACCGCTGTGTGGCTATACCACCCTTCAGCCAGGGTGACTACGAGGTTTGGGGTAGAAAAGGCTGGTTCTAGGCTGCTACGGCTGGAATGCTTATCTCAACAAGTCCAGGGTGATTTTTTTAGGAGATGCCTTTTATCCTCTTAGCAGCTGAATAAAAGCTAACAGAAAGCTATCAGGCCTTGACAGAGTGGGATTACAGATCTGTTTCCTGGTGTTTAGTTACTAATGGTAAAGTGAGTGCTATGGGCACATTTCAGGGATACACTTAGGCAGAATGCTGGTGTGGAGCTTACACCTGGTAAGCAAGAGATGACAGGGAGAACATATTTTATGCTGAAGTAGAAGAGGAGGAAGTGGAGGGACATAGGCATCTTTTCATCTTTTTTTTCTTTTTTTTTAAACAGGAACTGTTATTGGTTGTGTCTTTCAACATCCGGGTCTGTCTCATGTATATTCCTTTGATGGGATTTAACAATTTCATGGTGTACTGCTGGGTGTCCAGCTAACACACAGCAAAGTCCCCGCAACTAATATTCATAAACAATTTCGAGCATCAATGGAAATACATAAAAAAGTCATACTACTCGTACTAGCCAGATTTTACAAAATTACAGCTTTTCTCAAAAATAAGTAGTGAGTCAAGAAAATCATTATAAATTGGGGGTGGAAGGTGTAGGGGAGGCTGCTCAAGGACCTCTGCAACTACAGATTTAGTGGCTCTCAAAAGAAAGTTAGAAGGCAAAGGAAAGGAATAGAAAATCCTGCAGTATGTAAATGTGCTCTGTTAGGTAAGGCAAGAGAAGAGGCCGGGTGGATAGATACTTGGAGGCTACTGCTTTCTGGGGCCTTCTTAGGAACAGCCACTGAAGAGCTCTCACCCCTTACCCCCTCCCCATCCCCCCTTTTTTTGTGTCAAATGCCAAAGTGTCTGTTTTAATNCGCGGATGAATCACATTCCAATGGACATCGATTATGATAAGAACAAAGACTGGGTATCTACTCAGGTGAGAGTCTTCTTTCTTCTGGAAGCTGTGGGTCTGCAGTTCTGAGTCACGGGACATGGTCCTATATTCCTGTAAAATCACAGTCAGGCCTGTGAGCGCGTTAGTGGAGAAGTTGTTCGTCCTGAGCCAGGAGCTAGCCAAATTAAGCTATATCCCAACAATCCATTTCT